>QUTJ01031165.1:0-10168 GCA_003573635.1 Goniomonas avonlea | reverse complement strand
CGGATGGTTGCGACGGCGGCGGCGCAGGACACGGCGTTGCCACCGTAGGTGCCGCCGTGGGAGCCCGGTGCCCACTGCGGGGGGGGGACTCAGGTAACAGACAGACGGACGGACGGAGAGACAGACGGACAGACGGAAGGCGAGACGGAGAGGCGGACTGAGAGATGGAGAGACGGACGGAGCGACGAAGAGATGGATAGAGAGACGGACGGAGAGACGGACAGGCTCCCTCATCAAGGCGTTGCCCCGGTACGTGCCACGTGGGAGCCGGGCGCCCACTGCGGGGGGGGCTCAGGTGACAGAGAGACGGACGGACGGACAGACGGGCAGACTGACGGAGAGACGGAGAGATCGACGGAGATACGGACAGAGACAGAGAGAGGCGGACAGACGGACGAGCGGGCGGACAGAGAGATGGACGGAGAGACAGACAGACTCCCTCATCAGGACACCGCGTTGCCACCACAGAATGTGCGATCAGGAAACGCAAGAAAGCATTGCAACAATGAGGCAAGGCAAGAGCTTGAACAGAGCGCACAGACTAAATCGAGAACATCAAGAATAGAGAAAAGCAACGATGCGGAGAAGCGCAAGAGCAAGGAAATGCAAGACTGAGCAAGAGTGGTGGCGCCTCTGATAAATCAAAACACAAGGCAGACAAAACGAATACGGCGAGAGCACGAATAAGGAATGCAAGCCTATGAAGGGTGGTCCGACATAGGAAGTAGCACGTCCCTAATAAAATAGATACTGCCGTCCTAACGAGTCCGATTCTGCGCTCGATTGCCTTCAAGTTTGACAAATGTGCGTGTTGTGTGCGGGGGAGCGCTGTCTCTGTCTCGCTGTCTCTCTGCCTCTGTTGACACGGCCATCCTAACGAGTCCGATTCTGTGAGTGGTGATTGGCAGATTCTGTTGATTGACAAATGTGCGTGTTGTGTGTGTTGGGGGGGCGCTGTCTCTGTCTCTCTGTCTCTGTTGACACTGGCTTGACATGCGTTGACTCCAATGGGAAACAAGAGCAACCTTGGCCATGGTTTCCTTGGATGCACAGAGCGCAGAGAGAGGCATGCCAGAAGCAATACCCTTGGCCATAGTCATGATGTCCTGTCAAACGGGGTGTCAAAGTAGTCCGCGATGGAACCCAGAGTACTTGGCACAGTAGATTGATTGGCAAGGCTCAACGGGATACATAGCAATGGTCATGATCAAGAGCAGGAACTCACCGGGGTGACGCCAGTGTGGTCAATGCCGAACCATTTTCCAGTTCGGCCGAATCCAGACTGCACCTCGTCGGCGATGAGCATGATTCCGTGCTGGCAAACACGTTAAACGCGTTCAACGTGTCGCAAAGTGAACTGGCAGGAAAGCGATCCTTCAGGCAAACCACCCATGTTGTGTAGAGAGGAAAAGTCAATAATATTGCATCGAGTAATTGAGAGAAGAACGCCAAACCTCGGTGCAGATTTCCCGCAGGGCACGCATGAAGCGCGGAGGGACAGGCACGTAGCCACCCTCGCCCAGGACGGGCTCAATAATCATGGCAGCAGTTTCCTGTAAGCAATATTAGGGATCAAGTGGAACGGAGTCGCGGAGCAGGGGAACGTTGAATGTTTGGGAAACCGGACCTGCGGGGCTGTCTGTCCCTTGAACATCCGTTTCAGCTCCTTGATGCAGAAATCGACGGTAGTGTCCTCGTCCCACCCGTAGTGGTACGCATAGGGATATGGGGCAACGACGCATCCTTGGACGAGCGGGGAGTAGCCGACATTGAGTCCGACCTTGGAAGAGGTCATCGCCATTGTCAGATGGGTGCGACCGTGAAATCCTCCCGAAAAAACAACGATCTTCTGGCGGCCGGTCGCGTGCTTTGCCAACTTAATGGCACCTTCAACAATCTCTGCACCAGAGTTGGAGAAGAAGAAGGTGTCCAGAGAAGGCGGGCAGATTGTCTTCAGCTCGTCCACGAGCTCGAGCATGGGTCGATGGAAATGGATATTGACCTGGCTGTGAAGGAACTTGGTGGCCTGGTCCTGAATCGCTTTCACAACCTTGGGGTGACAGTGCCCAGTGTTCGTGACGCCAATCCCGCAGGTGAAGTCGAGGAACTTACGCCCGTCCGAGGAGTGGACGTGGCTTCCCTGGCCGCGCTCGGCGAGGAGATGCTCAGGCACAGTTCTGCCCCACACGGGTGACAGGTGCACAGTCTGTTGTGCCACAGTTGCGAGCGGGCGCACAAGTGCAGTCGAGCGGGCCATACGGCCTGCCATTGACAGAAGTCGGGAGCAGCGAAGCATTGCGGCGTCAGGGAGGGTCGTGCCCTACTCCGCCCAAGACCCCAAAGGGGGTCGAGCTCCCTTGTCAAATTTCAAGTGTCAATCAAAGTGTTATCCACATCTGGATGGGGCGGGGTTGAGGATAGAGTGCGAGAGCTGGCCAAGGGCTCAGCCAAGCAAACCAGCGTCGGGAGCTTGAGTCGCCGGGTGCTGCACCCATGGCCGCTCATCACGATGCCCACATGGGTGAGTTTTCAAGTATTTCTTTGCTCCTGGCAAAAAATCGAGCGCGCGGTCGTTATTTTTTTCCAGTTTGGGGTGATGATATTCGCCGCATCCCCCTTGACCGACTTGTTGGGTCGTCGACCAACTTGACTCGAAATATGTAGTTCGCCCTGAATCAACTCACAGATGAAGGGGATGACGATGATCTCGCGCCTGTGAAAATTCTGATTGACGAGCTCCGGAACGAGGACAGCGTTTTGCGCCTGAAGGCCATTCGTCGTTTGACCACCATTGCCACAGCCCTGGGTCCTGAACGGACACGGGAGGAGCTTATTCCTTATCTCAATGGTGAGTAACAGCTGCCAAGGTCCACCAGCACACGCGGAGGTTGTGATATCCGTTGCAGAGATTGCTGGTGAAATGGAGGACGAAGACGAGGTTTTGTTGGCTCTGTCAGAAGAGCTTGCTCATATCATTGATCACGTGGGTGGCCACGACAGAGCTCATTGCATTTTGATTCCCTTGGAAACGTTGTCTTCCATGGAAGAGGCCTCTGTCCGAGACAAGGTGCGCATTCACACTTTCCCGCCCACAGAGGGTTTTGACGCCTCTGCGCCAGGCTGTTGCCTCCATTGGACTTCTCACCAAGGTTTTGCCGAAGCAACACCTTCAGGAGTATGTCTCTCCGCTTTTGCGGAGGATGTGCACAGGAGACTTCAACACAACACGCATCGCTTCCGCCCCCATATTTGCCTTCATATACAACCAGCTTCCATCCCCGGCACAGCAGGAGCTCCGTGGTTTGTTTTCCCAGCTGTGTCGCGACAACGCCCCGATGGTCCGAAAGGCAGCATGTGGTGGTCTGGGGGTAGGTCCATCTTTCGTGACAGATGTCCGGGCTAAATGATTGGTTGCAGCAACTGGCGTCCAAGATGGATGTGGACCTTGTCCAGGCAGAGCTTATTCCGTTGTTTGTGAAGCTGGCGCAGGATGACCAGGACTCTGTCCGTATTTTGGCTGTGGATAATTGCGTTGCTCTGGGGAAAGTGCTTGCCCCTGCGCAGGTAGGTCTCGCGTTGGACCCGCGCAGCAGCCCTCTGACAGAGTGTGGCGTTCAGGTGAATTCCCAGGTGTTGCCTGTCGTGCGCGGTCTCTGGCAGGACAAGTCTTGGAGGGTCCGTTTCATGGTGGCTGACAAATTCACCGATGTGAGCCAGCAGCTGTCGTGTGCCTGTTTCCATGTCCTCATTTCAACTGCAGCTTTGCGATGCTGTGGGCCCCCATGTGTCAGAGACCGAGATGATCCCTGCGCTCGTGCGCCTTCTGAAGGACCCAGAGGCTGAGGTCCGCACTGCCGCAGCGTTCAAGGTCGCCGCTGGGTGCGAGCCAGTGCAGCCACAGGTGGATAGTTGCTCCTGCTGTGCGCGCGCGTCTGACACGTTGGACAGCTTGCTCTCCAGCAGGTGTTGCCGTCAGTGCGCGATTTGGTGATGGACTCCTCCCAGCACGTTCGTGCCGCGTTGGCTTCAGTGATCATGAACCTCTGCCCTGTTTTTGGCAAGGATATCACGATTGAGCATTTGCTCCCGCTGTTCTTGCAGTTGTTGAAGGTGCGTTTTCTCCCTCTGTCTATTCTTTGTCCCGAGATTCACCGTTGCTGCCAGGACGAGTACCACGAAGTGCGCCTCAACATCATTTCAAAGCTGGAGCATGTGAACAAGGTCCATTTCCCCCTTCTCGTCTCGTCTCCAGACTCCTGACTCCTGCGATTGCAGGTGATTGGCATCCATCGTCTGTCGCAGTCTCTGCTGCCTGCGATCATTGATCTCGCTGAGGACAAGCAGTGGCGCGTGCGACTGGCCATTATCGAACATATCCCCTTGCTTGCCTCCCAACTGGTAAGCCCCAGTGCCTGTTGAATCGAACGCGCTGACTCGTGTTGCAGGGGATCGAGTTTTTCGAGCAGAGACTCGGGGAGCTGTGCATGTCCTGGTTGGCTGACTCTGTGTATAGCATCCGCGCGGCCGCCACCGAGAACCTCCGCAAACTTGCTGAGGTGTGTTCTCTCATCCGAGAAGCTTCTGCATTGACGGGGCGCTCCAGGTGTTCGGCAGTGAGTGGGCGAAGCACCACATTGTGCCCGCCGTGTTGGAGTTGACTCAAAACTCAAACTACCTCTACCGGATGGCCTCTATCTTCGCCATTCGGGAATTGTCTATGTCTGTCACCGCAGACTGTTTGCAGCTGATGCTACCTGCGGTGAGTTGCACGCCCGCTTTGTTTTCCCTTTTGCCTTTGTCCCACCAACGGTCCACTGATCCCTGCTGCAGCTTATCAAGGCGGCTAAAGATCAGGTCCCTAACTGCCGATTCAACGCTGCCAAGGCGTTGCAAGTGATGGCGGCGCACATGGATCCGGCTATTGTGAAGGCTCAGGTGCTGTGCTACGTCCGAATCTACTGAGTCATCGACTTGTCTGTTACTCGTTCTTGCACATTATGTTTTGACGGTGGCTCTGTCCGCAACTTGTCTTGTTTCCACTGCTGTCCGTGTCCGTGCACATGCTCTCCGTCCCCCGTGCACAATGTGTGCTGTGATGTGTGTTTGTCACCCCCCTCCGCCCCGTGCTGTCTTTGTTCCTCTGCGTGTGTTCCAGTCCCATACCGTGCGCCTCCACAAACCGGCGCCCCGCAAGGGATACATGTGCCGGGCGTGTGCGGATGCGCCTTGATGGACTGGAAGATTGAGCTTCAATGCTTGCGTCGTCTGCGCGCGTCTGAATGCCCTCTGTTCTCATGGCACTTGCCATTCGCGCAAAGACTGTCGCCACATCTCACAGCCAACACTCTTTGTGCTCGCATGCGGCGGCTTTGTCCCAGTCTGTTCCCCGTTCACACCTGCCACAGATCAAGCCCTGCTTAGAGAGCCTCCAAATGGATGCCGACCCTGATGTCAAGTACTTCGCCACACTCGCTCTGCACAAGGTACGCTTCGGACCCCCTCCTCTGCCCCTCTTGTGTCCTTCACACGTCCAAAGACCCAGAGTTGACTCTCGCAACAGTGCTGAAACAAGAGCGGGCCATCAGAATTCTCAAGTGGAAGGTCGCTGACTTGCGCTTTTTAAGCAACTGGTTGCCATGCATGCCGACAGGCGACGCATATAGCGCTGCCCTGCCGTATGGAGGGCCCGTGCACTTGTACTCCTGGTGTGTGCGATGGGGCGCATGCTTTGATAAACCGTTATGAATCGTATCAAGCACCTTTGGCCTCCAGACCTCTCTGCGTCGGCGCGGCCTCGAAGACTCGCTCATTTTTCGAATCTCCGATGTGTGGTTGTTTTGTGGCTGCGAACAAGGCTTGAAACGCACGACGCCAACAATAACAACTTTTGACGGCGAAACACCGAGGGCAGCGACCGCGAGCGCGGTAGACTATTCTTTCTCTGTCTTTGGAACCCTTCCATCAGTTGGAAAACAACAGTTGGGTAGGCGTCAAGGCACCATGGCGCTGGGCGTGGTGCAAATTAGTTGAAAGCCCTCAGCTGCGCCCCTCCAACGAAACGCCCTCGAGTTAACACCGGGCGACGCGTGACGATGCGGATCAGCTTTTCGCGATCTGGTGGGACTGACTGAGTCTGACTCCAATAATTGTAAAAACGATTGCAAAAGTCGGGTGTCGGATCGCTGATTATTGAGTTTGGACGGCCGGCCCGATAGAGCTTGAGGGTTTCGGGATTTTTTCGGCTAGGACGTGTGTCGTAGTACAATTGCAAATGAGCCGCGCCCAGAGCGGCGGAACCCTTGAGGACTTTTTGGTTTCTCCCGTCATCAACTCTCTCTTTTTGACAGGTGGAACCTATGCGCTCTCATCAGCCAGTTTGTTGTTGCTTCGTGAGACGAGCGACCGGCTTCTGTCTGTAATCGCCAAGTCAGCCTTGCGACTGGACGGAGTCTGTTCGAGCGCGGAGACCTTCTCAAAGTGGCTCAGAATTGCACAAAGAGGTCTTGCTCCTGAAGAACAGGTTACTTGGATCTGCCCAGAGCTCCGAGGAGAGTGGGTCTTGGCTTCCGATTCCTTGAAGTATGCTTGGAAAGTTGATCTCTCGGGTAGCGGTGTCACCGACGTGAGCTCCTTGAGCAACGTCACCCACCTGGACCTGTCTCGGTGCCCAAATCTACAGGACGTGAGTGCACTGGGTGGTGTACGGGTCCTTAACCTTTCGGGTTGTCGGAGAGTGACTGATGTGCAGAATCTTGGTTCCGTTCACACGCTCAACTTGTCAGAAACTGGCGTGACGGATGTGAGTGCGCTAGGTGAGGTTAAAAAGCTCACCTTGTCACAAACTGCGGTTACAGATGTCAGTGCCCTGGGGCATGTCCCGGACCTTGACTTATCTAGCTGCGTTGCTCTGGTGGATGTGAGCGCTCTTGGTGGAGTCAGATCTCTCAACCTCTCTGGCTGCACTGGGGTAGTCGATGTGAGTGCTTTGGGGCACGTTACAACACTGAACTTGTCCTGCTGTACCTCGGCGCTTGATGTCAGTGCTTTGGGCGGGGTTACGACACTGGACCTGTCGGGCAATTTTGGCATCACCGATGTGAGCGCTTTGGGGGGAGTGACTTCTCTCAACCTTGGATACTGTTTTGGAGTCCAAGACGTGAGCAACTTGGGGAAGCTGACTTCACTCAACCTCTCTGGATGTTTTAGTGTGACAGACATTAGCGCATTGTCTCGGGTAAAAGTTCTCAACTTGTCCTGCACAAGGCTTGAAGGTGCCAGGCCAGCAGAATCTCAAGATGAGGTTCAAAACCTTCCGGCCTAGACTCTGGTTTTCCTCAGGCAGTTTTGCCGCAGAACTCTCGGAAAAACATATAATTTCGACCTCGGTGTAAACTTTACATCCTACTCAATGTACACATAGTGTCCAATATTTCCTTCGTCAAGATTGGCTTGTTTTTGCGCTGTTTGCATCATCACGAGTGGCTTGTTGCTTTTTCGGCCCACCGCGACAATACTGGTTCGAGATCAAGGACACTCTGGATCTCGGCGTCTGCACAACTGTTCTGGACCACTTCGTGTTTGGAGTTCACCCAAACTGCGCGGAATCCAGCGTCCTTTGCCCCCGTGATATCAACTGCGTACTCATCGCCGACATGTACAATTTCCTCCGGACGCACGCCGGCTTTCCTTACCACCATATTGAAAGGAGCAGCAGATGGTTTTGCAGCTCCAGCCTCACCAGCCGAGACAGCAAAAGCGATGTGATCCTTGAGCCAGGGAACTCGAGTTGCATCCGCCGTGCCGTTGGTGAGCGAGCAGAGTGTAAATGTGCTTGCCAGCCGCTTGAGTAGCGCTTCCACGCCATCAAATGGAGTAACCCGTTGGCGAGCATCATTGAAAACCTTATAAGTTGGTTCTACAACTTCAACAGGATCATACCCAACGCTGCAAGCAGCGTCATGGAGCATCATTTTCCGTGCGGAGCAGTAATCATGAACCACGCTGAAGTGGTCAGCCACCATCCCTCGAAGATCAGCGACATCATATCGTTCCAGAATAAGAGGGAAACGATTCGCAAGAAATTCACGCTGTGCCCTGCAAACGCAAGTCAATGCGACAGAAACTCTGAAGAAACAACCTGGTGGCGTCCAGAATGACTTTCGAGTTCTCCCAAAGAGTCCCGTCCAAGTCAAAAGACACAACACGGCAAACCATTGCAGTTCGAGTTGCCGAACGGAGCCAATTGAGGCTGCGAATCGAGCGTTGGACTCCGATGGAACGGGCTGGGCCACTGCCGCTGGGCCAGCCACGGTCCACCCCCAAGAAGGCCGGCACACTGACGCAGCTCATATGCGACCTAGCTAGCTCAGCCTTCGGCCGCCGATCATGGTTCGCAGGCTCTTTTCCCTGATTTTTCTCGGTTGGGCTTGCGCACGTATGCCCCTGCCAATGTGCGGATGGCCAGAGCTGAAGGAGAACAGTGTCTCACCGCCCCAAACTGTGAACACGCAAACCATCCAGTACCTGCTGAATGTGCGCCCTTCACACGATTTTGCAAGACTGTCTGACTCGAGTGTAGGCGACTCCTGATGGAATATTTGGGCCTCGGACGACCACTGCCGTAAAAGCATTTCAGGAGAAGTCCGGCTTGACCGCAGATGGTGTTGTTGGAGAAGGCACTTGGACCTTGCTGTTGCCAAATATCTCATCCGCGTTTTTTTCTGCCGAAGGCGTCAATGCCACTGCGGTTCAGTTTAACCTCTATTACAATTCGTCCACAGTTCCGTATACATCCTGGTCTTCAACGCTTACCGATGCGATTACAGAGTTCCAGAACACCAGGCACCTCCCGGCCACCGGAGAAATGGACAGTGCGACCTGGCATCTACTTGTCACGGACTGCGACAGGCCAACCAGTGCAACCCCTGGCTCTGGTGCGTACGGTTTTGATGCTGGGTGGCCAGAAGGTCTTGCCAAGCTCGAGAGCCTTGAGTGTCTTCGCAACGCGGGACTGGAGTTCGCGATTTTCGAAGCCTTCACTGAAAGCCACGGTTTCTGGGAGGACGCTGTTTCCAACGTGGCCAACGCCTGGAAAGCCAAGTTCTCTTTTGTCGATGTCTACCACTTTCCGAAGCGCGAATATGATCCTGTGGAGCAAGCGAATGAAATGCTCGGCAACCTGACCCAGTTCGAAGTCAAGTATGGGCGGATCTGGATTGACATCGAAGGGGGCGGGTGGCTCAACCACTCCCACTCGGACAACGTTATCTTCCTCCAGCAGCTCGCTCACACCTTTGTCCAAGCTGGCAAGAAGATTGGCATCTACTGCGGCCGTGAATTCCCTCAGTTTTTTGGCTCTTGGACCGGACTCGCGGAGTATCCTGTGTGGTACGCACATTACGATCGCATCCCAAGCTTTCGCGACTGGTTCGGACAGCCGTATGGGGGCTGGGCATCGCCAACGATCAAGCAGTTTTTTGATCACAAAGACGGTCCCGTGGCTGATTGTGGCCTCGAAATCGATTGGGACTACGCAGAGCAGTTTCCTGTTGACTGAAAGAGCACGCCCCGGACAATTAGAGCAGTTTCCTGTTGACTGAAAGAGTACGCCCCGGACTCGCAGAGCAGTTCCTGTTGACTGAAAGAGTACGCCCCGGACTACGCAGAGCAGTTTCCTGTTGACTGAAAGAGGAGGAGGGAGGAGGGAGGAGGGAAGAGGCAGGAGGGAGGGAGGAAGGAGGGAGGAGGGAGTGGGAGGGAAGAGGGAGGGAGGAGGGAGGGAAGAGGGAGGGAAGAGGGGACCACTACTTCACCACACATCTAAGAGGGGGAGGGAGGAGGGAGGGAGGGGGAGGGGGGAGTACGCCCCGGACAATGAGAGCAGTTTCCAGTTGACTGAACAAGCTTCCCAGAAAGACTACGCCCCGGACAATTAGACTTCCGTGTGGGAGAGCGTCGAATATTCCTCCCTTGTGTGTAGATAGAGCGTGTTGTGTTGAGTGTGTGTGTCGACTGAAAATGAGAAGTTTTGTGCTTGGAGAAGCCTCCGAACATATTCAGGAAGGCTTAAATGGTGGAGGGCACGTATCAACCCATGAATAAGACGTTTGTGATAGTTGTTTCCAGTGTTTTGCTTTTGAAAACCGATTTTGTTCCTTGGCATGATCTG
>QUTJ01031164.1:0-10166 GCA_003573635.1 Goniomonas avonlea | reverse complement strand
CCCTCCCTCCTCTCTCTCGCCCTAACGTCACCTCCCCCAGGCGCTCCTCAACCTATTGGACGGCGCAGATCTCACAGAGGTCGAGGATGCTTCCGCCGCCAAGGTGCAATTCCGCTGTCTTTTCCGCTGCTGCTGATTCCGCCTGTTCTGTTGTTGCTGTGCCTTCCCACTTCCACCCGATTCCGTCTTTTCTGTCGTTGTTGTGTATATGTTTCCATTCCCACTTCCCAAATTTTTTTATGCTGTTACAATTGCATCTGTGTCCCTGTTCGATTCCCACTCCAATCCGTCTTTCTTGTTGTTGCTGTGTCTAGGTTTCCTTCGCTTCCACCCGAATTTCCTTTTCCTGCTGTTACAATTGCATCTGTGCCTGTGTTCGATTCCCACTTCCACCTGAATCCGACTTCTTGTGTCTGTGCTCTGCAATTGAGTGTTGGTCCTGCACGTTCGTGGAAGTGTCTGTGTCCGAGTCTGCGACTGGTCTACGGACATGCGCATACGAGCGTCGTACGGAGATTAACTCATGCTTTTACGTGCAGGTGTACGCTATCGATCTCCTCCGTTTACTATCTGCCGACCCCGAACACGGTCACCGAGTGCAGGTGTGTTACGGAGAGAGACGGTCAGATAGTGCGCGCACGAAACACAAGAGACAGAGAGAGCCAGCCAGCCAGGCAGGCAGGCAGACAGACAGCCAGAGAGAGCGCACGAAACCAGAGAGACAGAGAGACAGAGAGACAGAGAGAGGGGGGGGCAGGGGAGCGAGGCAGACCAAGGAGGAGAGGAGGGAGTTGCGGGGTGCTGAGGTTCGGGTGTTTTAGCCCTGGACCTTGTCGCGAAATTACCAACCGTCGCTAACTGCTTCCGCGTCCTTTTTCTTATCTGGCAGCAAGCGCTTCCTTGCATCCGAGAGAGGAGAGAGAAGGGGGAAGAGAGAGAAGTTAGCGGCCACAGATTCCACAGGATTCTGCCTAGGGGCAAGAGAGTCTCCCAGCTCTTCGTTTACCAGGACCTGTGACGCTCTGTGCTGCTGGTCCGAGACTCTCTCCCTCTCTCCCTCTCTCTCCCTCGCTCTCTCTCCCTCTCTCTCCCTCGCTCCCTCTCCCCACCTTCTCTCCCTCTGCTCTCCCTTCTCCCTCCCGCTCTCTCCCCCTCTCTTTCCACCCTCCCTCTCGCCCTCGCGCTCTTTCCGTCTCTCTGTCTCACCCTCTCTCTCCCTCCCTCTCTCCCTCCCCCCTCTCCCTCCTCTCTCCCTCCCTCTCCCTCCCTCTCTCTCTGTGCGCCGATGGCTTCCCCTCCCCTCCCTACTTGATACAGCTCTCTCTCCCTCTCCCTCTCCCTCTCTCTCCCTGCTAATGCATATCTCAGGAATTACTGGATGCAAGTGATAACTGGGAGGGCCACAGCTCCCAGCGACATGACCTGTTCGTCTCCCGAGTTCCTCAAAAGGACGTCTTTTTGCTTGGTTGGGACGGCTCTGGCTAACGAGCAGCTCCAAGTCTTCGGAGCGTATGCGCGCGTTCCGAGTTAACGAGCAGCTCCAAGTCTTCGGAGCGTATGCGCGCGTTCCGTGTGCACACTGTTCCATGGCTGATCCTGACAGTGTCCCTGTCGGCGACCGTGGGGGGGGGGGGGGGGGGGGAGCGAGAGAGAGATGAACCCGCACACACAAGGAGAAAGGGGCACACACGCACAGACGAGGGACGGCGATACATACGCACAGACAGGACAGGGGAGAGGGAGCGGGAGAGTTCTCCCACGCAAACCCACTCACACGTCTCTTACACATAGCGAGGCTGCCCACGGCGTCCTCCGCAGCCAAATACGCCAATTTTCCCGCGATTTTGAATCTTCCGAATCGGCAAACACAGCGGCATATTTGACTAGACTACGACTTTGCCGAGACTGATCGATTTGCCGACAATCCTGATCGATTTGCCGATACGATCCACTTGCCGAGACTTGGCGTCGAAGCAGGGGGGTGGTCGATGGCGTCGTTGTGGAAGGATAAATGTATTTTACTAAGGCCTTGGCAAGCTGCCGGATGACTGGATGAGGAAGGCGATGCGGTGAGAGATGACCCGGGGAGGGGTGACAGTGCGACGTGCGACGGGATGTGAAGCAATGCGATGTGCGTTAAGGACCAAGTTGTGATCTTACACGTTGACGGATGTGAACTGCTTCACATGTTTGTCAACAAGGATGTGAACTGCTTCACGTGTTTGTCAACAAGGATGTGAACTGCTTGCAAAACGTTCCGCCGAAAACAGCATATGTTTAATGACACCTTGCCGTGGTTTGTCTTGGCTCCATGGGGAGCTGACATCGAGCTGGGGGTTATGCTGTTGGGTATGGGAACTTCGAAGTGTGCCCTGCTTCAACGTGCCGAATTGTGGACTGGCGAAGAGCTTCCACCTGTGCTGGAACCACTGCGAACAACACAACTCAGAAACAGCTGAGAAATCGGTGGCGAGGGGTAACGTACAGGTGGATGCCACCCAGTTGATAATTGCTTTTGGGATACTGCCCCTGTCGCAACACTCAGCACAGCACCAACAGCCACGAAACACCTACCCTGGATTTTCAAAGTACACAAGTGTGACGTTGACACCGGGCTTGTCCGCCGTCGTGTGAGGTGTCATCACAAGGTTGGTGTGATACTCTGAAACACGGATGAATGACGATTTCGCTGGGTGATCCGGGTGGACGGCTGCTCGAGAGATCATGACCAACGAACCCTCGACCGCTCGCCATTTCCGCATGTACAGGTAGTCGCGATTTTTCATGACCATGGGGTACTTAACGGCCCACTGCACTCAGGTTAGTTCACTGCAGCCAAGCCGCCAAGGCACACCTTGATCTGGCATGAAGCGTGTCAGTAAAGTTTCCTCGCAGCTCAACAACACGCACCACTTCGGTTCCGCACGGCTGCTTCAACACTGTTTCCAAGTTCAGCAAAAAGTCGTCCCAGGTCTTCCTAAATTCAAGATCTTGTGTCACAGCATAAAGTGCTTCGGCCGAAATGTCTGTAAAGGAGCCCTTTGCTAGGTACTGAAACAATTTGCCATCACCCACGGGCCGTTTCCAAACTTTGAACGACGCGCTTCCCTTTTGCACATTTGTGAACGGCTCCCAGCCGCTCCCAGGCTCCATGCTCTGGGTAGATGTGTAGCATTCATGAAACTCCTCATCCGCAATCGTCAGGTCGGCCATTGGGGTCGGCCCGGGAGAACCCAAGCCTGTCAACGAAGTCAGGTTACTGTCAGGCAACGGAGGCGACTCCGATTTTGCCTGTTGACGCTCATACAGTGACGGAAGTCGCCATGGCGCATTGCTCCATCAAAGCTTGCGGGAACGTCAGGCGAAAGGTGGGAGATGTATGGATGGATGACCTTTTTGCGTTCCTGGACAACTGTGTCTTGGTTCTGTTTCGCCTCTCGGATGTAAAGTCTAACGGCGGGAAGCCTGTTCGGCCGAGTCCTGATCTCGCTGTTTGCTCCTGCAACCTGGGGGCGTACGACCAGGCTGTGAGCCTGGGAGAGCTCGATTTTGAGCTCCAAGCCCATCTTGGCCAATCGTTGCATGTCCAACTTGGAACCAAGCAAGAGCGGGACAACTGGGTCAAGGCTCTGGTTTATTCAAAAAAACATCTGAACAAGCTTGGTCCTGTGTGCGGGGACAACGACGCGCACGCTCCAGATTCGATTGCGCAGATGCAGTGCAAATTGAAAACTGCCACCACGTGCGTTGTTTTACACCCGTCAATCTCTGACCTGTTTCCAGTCGTCTCAAAGAACTTGAAGCAAGCGCGGGCATCATCGAAAAAGCCAATGCCGAGCTGGAGCAGAAAAACAGGTAGCGACGAGAACTGTGCGAACGCGTTTCTAACAAAGCGTCTCAGGGAAATCGAATCCATTACCGAAGAGTTGGACAGCATGCGATCCGAGACGTTTCAGGCGGGACACCAAGCTGAAGAGCTCAGACAGGAATTAGCGAGCAAGACTGCAGAGGCAGCCAAGATGCAGGATTCTTTGGATAAGACCGTTGCTGAAACAGATATTGCCAAAGAAGAGGTCGGTCCTGCGCTGTTCTGGTCCGATGATGTCTTGATGGTTGCTCGCAGCTGGGGCTGCTCAAGGCGGATCTGGAAAACAAGGAAGTCCTCCTTGCTCGGGCGAAGAAGATGATTCTCAAGCTGCAGAAAGAGCTCGACGTGCACGACGCGGAGCTTGCAGGTCCAAAATCTTAGTGTCTTTTCAGACCAGGCCGCATGCCAAGTCATCGCGGGCATTGTTTCCCTGGACTCTCTGGTTTCTTTCTGCAAGACTGTTGCCCGGCGTGATGGGTCTCCACTGACTGCGCCACTGCCTCCTCAGCATCACCAAGCGATGTGGCAAGTTCACTGAACAGCTCAAGGGCCGAACTGACCTGGCTTTGCAGGAGGACCGGCATTAAGGGATTCCCCTTGCACCCACAGGGAGCGTTTTCTTACGAACGCCATGCTCATTAGCTCCAGAAGCTGACCGCACGCTCGTTGTGAAGCCAACAGAGATTGGCGTCGGGGCCGCCGCAGCGCACAAGCAACATCGTGCCCTGACCGCGCTAAGTGGTTTCAGTCCGAACTACATTCAGTCGTAAATTCCGAATCTTAAAAACTCAAGAATGAGTAGTGATTGCCCCCCGAGCTCCCTTGTCTGATCCTTGCAACAGAGAGGGAGGCCGCAGAACCGAGGCAGCTGGTGAGGCTTCCATTGCAATAATCGAGCTAACTCTCGCAGGGTTGGGTCATGGCTGCTCTGCAACTCCCCCGCGCGCTCCGTCCCTCCCTCTCCCTCCCTCTCCCCTCCCTCTCCCTCCCTCCCTCTCCTCTCTCGTCCCCTCCTCTCTTCTCCTCCCTCCTCCTCTCTTCTCCTCACTCCTCCTCCCTCCTCCTCCCTCCTCCTCAGAGTCCCTTCTCCCTTCCTGCCTCCCCTCCTCCTCCCTCCTCCTCCTCCGAGTCCCTCCTCCTCTGGCCGCTCAGCGGTTTCCAGGATGTTTGAATAAACTCTCTCTCTCTTGAATCCTCTCTCTCTCTCTCTCTCTCTCTCTCTCTCTAGATCTCTAGATCTCTCTCTTTCTCTCTCTCTCTTGCCTTGAAGCCCCTGGGGGATTGCGAGTCTGTGGCCTCCAGTCAGAGAGTGTGTGTCCCACCCTAGTGGTGTGGTGTGTGTGTGTGTGTGTGTGTGTTTGTGAGCATGTGTGAGCGGTGTGTGGGTGTCTCGATGCCAATCCAGGCCTGTTTCCCCCGGAGAGGTATTGTGCCGCTCGGCGGTTTCCATGTTTGAATAACTCTGTCTCCCACACACACACACACACACACACCCAGGACTGCATAGCAGCCACAGAGCAAATGCCGAACAGCGGGTCGACCAATGGTGACACATACTGTAAACTGCAAACTCGGGACTGATCTTGATCGAATAATAGTAGATCCCAGATCACCGTTATCAGAAAAGATTGCGCTTTTTTGATCACCTGTCGTGTAATTTTTGTTTACGTAAAGACCACCTACGCCGGTCCCACGTCCCACGGACGAACGCAAAAAAAAAATGGCGACCGCCGCAGCTGAGGATCCAATTGATTTCGTGGTGTGTGATGTGGGACTCCCTTCACTCCCATCTGATGGGAAGAGAGAACCCACCAAAGAGGAGAAGAAGGCTTTGAAAAAGGAGATGGCTTCTATGAAGGATATGTTTGATGAAGGGGCGACAATGGTGCGATGTCTTGCGCCTCAGTTGAACCTCGTCTCACTCAAGTCAGATGAAAGAGGCAAATGGGACTGAGCTTAAAGGAGATGTCATTTGCACCGGGCTTCCTGCTGCTCTCGCAGGGCTCAAACAGCTTGTCACTGCTGAGCACCAGAAGGCATCCGGGGCAAAAGAAAACAAGTGGGACTTTCGGTACTGCCCATTGTCAGAGTTCCCTGGGAAAACCATGGATGATCTCTTCGTTGCCTACCTAAAATGGTCCCAAAAGGATAAGAACAAGGCGGCGCAAACCTTCAACATTTCGAAGACTTTGCGCCGACTGGATGTGCGTTTGCCTTCTCGTGTGCCCCGCTGAGCCTCTCCAGAATTACGCCAGTTGGATGGCCGAGCATGGTCCGGAATTATTTGCTTCTGGTCCTCTGGGAGATGCCATGCCATTGGCACGCGTCGCTATGGACGGTTTCGTGTGTCTTGGCAACGAGAACGTTGTTCACTGGTGGATTGATCTCGGAAAGTGCGACTTCACGAAACTGCCCCCTTTGGAGATGCTTCGAGCAACAGTCTGGAACATCCACGGTGGGTGTATGTTTCTGTTGAGTTTCGCGCGCGCGTCTGTGTGGCCGAGATTTTCGACTTACAACACTTCCCGTGGCCGAGATTTCCGACTTACAACACTCCCAGCCATCACCTTCATTCCTGCAGTTCAAGAGAACGGGATTGTTTTCATTGAAGATCTTGCTTACTGTGGATTTAGAGAGGTGTGAATCATTTGTTCCTCGTCTCGCAGGTGATTGACGGAGCGTGCAGCTCATGGCTGCTTTCCCGAAGGAAATGAAGCAAAAAACCGACAAGCTGTTTCAGGTGCCGTCTCCCGCGGTGTTTGTGTGGGTGGTGGTCCCCGTGTGCTCAGAACTCAAATCCTAACAGGGGGCAAGTGCAATCAAGATGCGCAAGTTTATTTTTCTCCGGGCGCCGTGGTGGATGAACTTTTTCATGAAGCTCATGAAGGCGATTTTGTCCAAGAAACTGGCGTCTCGCATGGTTACTTATGTGAGTCTGCCGCGTTGTCGTTGCCTCTCTCCACTTCCACTCTCCTCTCGCAACTCCCACCTCGACACGCTCTACGCCCGAAGTGGTTATTGAGAAAGGGGTGAGGGAGAGGGAGACAGAGAGAGGGAGGGAGGGGGCGAGAGGGAGAACTGGCGGGGGAGGAAGACACAGGGAGAAAAGTCCTCTCGCTCTGCCCCCCCCCCACTCTCTCTTACCTCTCCCATTCCCCGCTCTCCTACGCACACGCGCGCACCACTCACCACACTCTCTCGCACACTCCGTCACCACAGGTGCACGCACCTCTCGCACCACACTCTCTCACACACTCTCTCACACACTCCTCACCACAGGGCGCACGCACCACTCTCGCACCACACTCTCGCACCACACTCTCGCACCACACTCTCGCACCACACTCTCGCACCACACTCCCCCACCACAGGGCGCACGCACCACTCTCGCACCACACGCTACTCCCTCACACACACTCAGGGCGAGGACTACGAGGCTCTAAAACGCGAAGTCGGCGGCGCCCAATGGATCCCGGCTGGTTTTGGGCCTGCTGAGATTGGTGGCACCTTCACGGGCCGAGACCTGATGTTCGATAAGGTGTATGGCGACCGCTCCTGATGCATTTTTTTTTGTGTGTGTGTGTCCCTGGCCCATGTGGGGCGCCTTGTTATTTTTAACGCGTGAACTTATGAGGTGCCTCTGCTGTTATCTCTAGATGCGAGCCATTTCTCTTGCGGACCTTGAGGCTGCTTGTTCTCTGATGATGAGCGAATTCATGGAAATTGATTTCATGAATTCCCAGCGAATCCATGGAATTTGCTGGGACTGCGCTCGTTCTGGATGCGTCCTGTTAACCAGTGGTTCCGAACTAATAAACTTTTTACTGTGTTTACCATCGCCTTCCGCTTTTCGAATTCTCTGTGCATGTGTATTTCGTGGATGTCCCGGCCGCCACTTTTGCTCTGTGCGCCTCGATTTTTCATGCTGGCCAACATGGCCCAATTCTTGCCCAACAAAGGAATCTTTGAGGTTTAGGAACCACAAGTTCCAAGAGTCCATAAAGGGCGCATCACAACTTCACGCTCACGTTGCAGCGTCCACTTTCACATGCCCCAACCACTCCAGGTGGGAGAGGAGGTGGGTCTCGCACCATCACAACGGAGTCACCACATTCGACACCATAGTGCTTGATCGTCGATTCAAGAGACTGCATTTCCATGAACGGAATCGTTTCGGTAGCAATACTCGAGATGGGGCCAGATTCGATGTCGACACTCTGGAGAGCTTCAATCAACAGCCCACGGTTCGCCTTCCTGGTATCGTAGAGAACCAGCGCCATGGCTGCGTCAAGATCCACCGAACAATATTCAACACCGTCAACTTTGTTCAAGGCGTTCTGTGCTCTCTTCACGCAACTGCCGCATGTCATTCCTCCAGCTCGCACGGTGGTCAGGTGCCTGGGTGATTTCACAGGCACATAAAACCGCTGTCGCCATCCCTTAGCGGGAGCCAAACCTTCGACAGCAGTATGAAGATGCCCGACAGTTGTCTCCCCACCTCTTGGCAAAAAGGCACTTCCCAAAGACTTGACAGTGGTGCCATCGACGAGCTCGTGAACCACCACCGCCCACCCCATATCCTCGGTGACCGCGTCCTCATTTGGAACGGGTTTGACCAGAGAGAAAAAGCGACTCAAAGCATCCTGTTCATTTCTGTGCTGTTCGTTGAGGTAACCGCCTGTCCGGGCTGTGTCTCTCGCAATCTTCACAAACACGTTCGCCATCAGGGGACGAAACTGCGAGTCTGCGACGGAAGTCTCAGAGAAGTCAGAGCCCAAGTAACTTAGTTGGCAAGTCCATATTCATGTATGACACTTTCGGTTATCAGTCATCGCTACTGCATCAGGGACGCGCAAGCATGGCCTCGACAAGGCACTTGGCGGAATTGACCACGTTGCAGCTTTACCGCCGAATATTGAAGGCTGCAAAACATTACCCGAGCAAAAAGCGTGCCGGAATGTACGCTTTGCTTGCAGTCAGCTGGTCACTCACTCTGAGCCAGTTATGAGGACATCAAGCTGGACTTCAAAGATTGCATGCACGAAACTGACCCAGAAAAGATAAAGATGCTGCGCAGTCGCGCGCTCTCCGGACTTGTGGGACTTGAACAAATGGTGAACTTGACCAAAGTTAAAGGTAAATGCGTTCGTTGTCAACTGCTTTCTGACTCTGCCTGCAGGTCCAAACATCGACATATTCCCAATTAAACACCCAGAGCAATGATGCGATCAATTTTCTTGATATTCACTTCTCTTGTACTTTTATAAAAGCTCATTCACGTACTTTGTTGTCGCCTTCTTGTCTAAGTGTGTTTGGACACGGCACAACACCAGAAGGAGGCGTTCATTAGCAAGCCACGATATCAGCCGAACGATCAACATTGTCCTCTGCCAAACCAGAAATCCCCTCCGCGTCCTCTGCATCCTCAGACACAGAACCATCATCGCGCTCATCGTCGCCAACATTTGCAATGCAAGGCGCGTTGCTCGCGGCCACATCAGTGGCCACATCAGCGGCCACATCAGCGGCCGGAGTGGCGCAGGCTTCACCAACCTCAGGCTCAGCCGGTGCCTCACCGCCATAAACAAAGTCAAGATAAGCTGCCTTCCCACCGCCCACACCAACAGACCCTCGTCGTGCAAGAGGGTCAAAGTCTTCAAAGTCAAACAGGGGAGCCGCTGCGACATCGCTGTCGCCTGGTTCGTTACATTTGGCCGCTTCGACTGCGGGCGGCTGCTTCCCCAAATCGGAGCTTGATTGACGGCGAGCGACCATGACTTCCGCGGAGGACGACAACTGTGGATGCGTTGATTCGGCAGAATGACAAAGAAAGGTTGATATTCCTCCTGCCGCCAGAAGACGCGGCGCGCACACACACAGTGACATTGGTTCACACGCACGCGCGCTATCAACACACGCGGATCACCATCGTAAACAGACAGCACACACATACACAATGCGCACACGTGCGCGCACACACACTTGATTCATTTTCCAAGTGAAGAAGAGAACACACATACCCCCGCGCACACACGCACACACATGACAGTGATTTTCACACACGCGCGCGAGGGTGTTGCGCGAGGGTGTTTACCTGCTGCCAGTCGCCGTTGCCAACTGAAGAAGAGAGCAAGTCCAAGAGATCTGGCGACGCCACTCTGCCAAACAATCGTTGGGTCGGCTCGCAGGGCATGAGGCAGACGGGAGGGGGCAGGAGGGGTGGGGGAGGGCAGAGGAGACGGGAGGGGCAAAGGAGACGGGGGAGGGCAGAGGAGACGGGAGAGGGCAGAGGCAGGAG
>QUTJ01031163.1:0-10159 GCA_003573635.1 Goniomonas avonlea | reverse complement strand
ATCATCCGCTGGACGAATTTTGGATTCGAAGATGAGTTCTCGGAGAACGAGACCGGAACCTCGGAAAGTCAAGCCTTAGTCCGCCGAGCCCGAGGCCCCGAGCGCTGCGCCCGCGGGAAGAGATTTACAACCGACAGCCCTGATCGGTTATTTATCGGTTACTCTGCGAGTCTGTGCGAGACTGGCACCAAAGCCCAGAGAGAGAGAGAGAGGTCTGCGGTGGAGATGCTCTAACGGACCGTTGTCCATCAAATATGCCGATTTTCCACGATTTCGACTCGCAACCGATGCCAACCCGATTGGCCGATAAATATGCCGATAGCCTCCTGCGGTGGAGGTGCTCTCAGCAAACATATTTTTGTTGTGTGGCGAACAAAAAAAAGAAAAGAAAAAAAAAGAGCCACAAAGTGAGGGCGAAGGTAATCGAAACCTCAACCTTTCGATCTGGAGTCGAACGCGCTACCATTGCGCCACGCCCTCTTTGATTGACACTTTGATAACTCAGTCTTGTCTTTTGAATGACCTTAGCCAGCGATTCCTTGAGTCTCTCGCCTGCAAGATCCGCCTGAAATGCAGCGAAACAATGGTTGGTCCAAGCAAGACCAAGAACGACAACGACGAAGGTGCCAACGTTGGTGCCAAGAAAGACAACGACGAAGGTGACAACGTTGGCATCGAAGCACCTGCCACGAGCCTGTGCTCCTCGGCCAACGGAGCACCTGCGGGAAGACAGTGCTCTCCCATTGACGAAACGGAAGCTGGGCCTTCTCGTGGTGGTCTGTCAAAGTATTTGCCCACTCTGTGAGTAAGCGACACAAGAGAGCGGAATTGACTTTATTCATCCTCAGGTGTCCTGGCAAGTTCAAAGTTGAGGGAACAGAGTATTGGGGAGGTCAAGAGTTTCCAGTGGACAATTTCACCCTCACACTGCACGAAGACGGTCATTTAACAGGCATTAAACGGTACAGTGGTCGTTTTTGTGCAGCTACAGTTAACCATTTGGAACTGCTAGGTATGCGCAGTCCAGCGGACTTGCTGCGGCGGAGGTGAATGGTCGATGGGAAGCCGAACGGATGGAGTGGAATTATAAGCTCTGTTGTTTTTCTGATCATTCAATCGCATACACAGATTGGGTCACGAAGGATGGTGATACAGAGAATGTATTTCAAGGACTGTGGAGAAGTGAGACCCCAGAGCAGGAGGGCCGGATTGTGTATCTGTTCCTTCCAGATGAATAAATATTTTCAGACAACGAAACACGCCGTCGTGAAAGGAGTTGAGGGCCGGATAACGTGGAAACAACGGAGGCCGAAACAAAGGAGTTCATTCACAAAATCAAAATAATCGTATCAGCCAAAGCAACGGCAGCCGAGCGGTCAGGCCACATATTGCGGTCTCAGGAAAAGGCGCAAATTCACAAGCAGGTTTGGCTGCGCCACACAAGAATGACAGGCACTGCCGTTGCACCACCCACAGTGGTTCGCGAGTGCTTGAGGGAAAAATAAAAATCTCCAACCACTCTGATCTAAAGCTCTGTTCTTTCAGGAGGAACCTCATGTGGTGCCTCCCCTGGCTGCTCTTCAATCGGCTGCGTGTAATCGTCGTAGTCAGCGTCCTGGATTTGCTCCTGCCACAGAAGTATGTGAGTACCACCTCGTCTAAGCGCGCACTGTACTGTGCCCAGAGGGTGCAACTGCGTGAAAGTGAGTGCGACTTTGCCCTAGTCGAACAGTCACGCCCGCGATCAGAGATCGTCTTCACCACAACCTGTCCCCCTTTCCTTGGGTGTCTTGTGCTCACGACGCAATAGTGTCATGCCGTGGCGACAGTGTCATGCCGTCCCCCCCCTTGGACATCACGAGGTGTCGAATGGGAGACCGAAACACTGTTGGTACTATTGTACTATGTACTAAGCACGATGTACGATGGGACGAATGAGAGAGGGGGAGAGAATTCAAACCACTAGGAACTGCATAGCAGCAACAGATCTAGATCTGCCTAGAGGTGGTGGAGCGAGAGAGAAGAGAAAGAGTGGCGAGTGTCTCTGTTCTCTGTCACTCTGTCTCTCTGTCTCCACAGCCGTACGCACATGAGGGTGGACCGACTCTTCAAAAGGGACAGCGACATGCTCATTGTTGCTGGCGACCTGCGGCTCCAGCTCCGGCAGCCCGTGCACCTGCCAGTGACTCCTGTCAGTCAATGTCAATGTCCCACGGCAACGTCTTGGTGATAAAAAAAATCCCTTTGAGAAGCCTAGTCTGTTTAGATTCAGACGATGAGTTATGGACTGAAAGCAGAGCTGAGAATGTCAGCGCCTGGTCCACAATTCGATCAGTCACCTGACGGCACTTTTTGTGCAGGTAAGAGTGCGCCGCGTCTGACTCTTCGATAATGTGCTCGTCATACGTGTGGTCCAGCATGAATGAAACGGCGCCCGAAGGTCCAGCAGAGGTTTCCTCACTCCACCTGGACAGGCGTCACACGCTTGTGGTCCGCAAAAAGAGAGGGATCGCACCAAAATGCGGGAATGAACAGGACGTCCCCGGCGTTGACGGTGACTTCGATCCTCGTAGCCTTCGCCAGCAGCGGGAAGGCCTTCGTGTCCGGGTTGCTGATATCAGCACGGGATTGGATCAACGTGGGGTTGGACGGGTCTGAGGTGAATATCACAATCTCGACCGGTGCTGTGGGCACTGAAATATACCTGGCATGTACGGGTACAGATGCTTAAGGTCGGTAGGTGGGTACAGAGTGAACTTCTTAGACCCGTGGACGACTGCGTAGATGTTGCCATCGACCTCATAGTGGCAAGGGGTTTTCTCCCCACCGGCACCAAACCTGCAGGAAACTCAAAAAAATCGTCTCAGGATGAGTGGTATCTGGGATGCGTACCAGGCAAGCTGGTCACTGGACGCACGCAGGCTGGTCCCTCCCAAGAACGAGGGAATGGAGTAATCCTCCACTAGTTCAGGCAGTTGACTGCCCCGAGTCAAAAAAAAATTATGCATGGGGAGACTGCTACAAACAACACATACTTTGGGATGTCAATGTGGGCTGCGTACAACGAGGCAGTGCGATCAGGAACGTCGTAGAGGCTGAGGGGGGTCAGGACCCTTAAGAGCGAAATGAAGCACACACTTCAGGAAGCGAGCGAAGTTCATGTGTACAGTTTCACCACCCTCATCGCCTTCCCCGGGCTGATGTTGAATCTCGACAGGAATCCTGTTGGTCCGGCACTTTTCGATGAGGTACGCCTTGTCGCTCCATTTCTCCATCGCTCTCCACCTTGAAATGTCAGAGCTTTGACGAATAACGAAGGCCTGGGTTGTCAGATCAGTGTTGGGTGAAAATAGTCTCAGAAACAGGCACCTGCGAAGCATCCGAGAACTCTTTCATCTGAGCTGGCGTCACGGACCCAGTGAACTCCTTGACCTCCTTGCTGAGCTTGGTGAAGTGGGGTTCGTAATCGAAAGGGAACATCTGGTAATTGATCTTCCCTTTGACAATCTTCGGGGACTCTGGCTCTTGTGATCCCCACAGACCACCGGAGGCCGAGCCCATACAAACGGCGAGCAGCAAAAGCTGTGCTCGCATTCTTTTTTCCCCGAGCAGCCCGCTTGACAGTGAAATCGATTTGAACTTATCGTTCTCGTTACTGTAGCTAGGCCGCGGGGCGACGACTCAAGACTCAAGAGTCAACAGTCAAGAACGAAGCAGAAGCGGCAGAAGGCGCAAAACCAACCATGGAACAGCATTTTTCTCTTGCGCGATTGGATATCACTGGTCTTGTGAACGGGAACGGAGATGCCGTGAAAGCGGGGGACGGCGGCCCTGTGCAGCATTCGCAAAAGGTGTATTGTGGGGTGGGGTCGTGCGGAATTTTTGGCCAATGTCAAAGTTGTGACGAACTTTCTCATGCTCTTGCTGTTGATCAAGGTCTTGATTTCTCCCTCTTTGTTGCATGCCTGAGTCTCCGGCAGGTTTCGCGAACTCTGCTGGTGAAGCAGTCTTCTGTGGGACCGACCACTGGTGTCGCACCTATTATTGTGGGCTACCGAAGGACATTCCCGGCACTGATGGTTTTTGTGGCCCCAACAGTAAGGTCTTTGCTAAAGTTCTTCAACAAGATTGACATCTTCCAGATGGTCCGCAGTGCGGAGACTGTGCAAAGTTCAAGTACGAGCTGGCCAAGCCAAAAGCATTCACTAAGGCTGCAGCTGTGTCAGACAAATAATAGTTAATATCTTTGGTTGTTGTTTGCAAGTGTTGCGGTCGGATGCTTCCACAGTAACTGTTGGTTTCATTGGAGCGGTTCCGAAGCGACACGGGGGGACTACGCCAGTTTGTCGAACTAGTTGCTTCTGATCGACAGAAGAGTGCATTGACTGCACACTGTACCGTGCTCTCTCGCCTTTGTTGCAATGTCTCTGACACATGAGGCCTCGGGGCTCCTCTCTCAGCTCTGGGGGGTTCCTCTCAGCTCTCGGGGGAGGGGCTCCCTCCGCTCTCGGGGGTTCCTCTCTCAGCTCTCGGAGTGAGGGAGGGGGGCGTTCCTCTCTCTGCTCTCGGTCTCAGAAGCTTGCCTCGCAATTACACTTCCTGGCCAGCCAGATCTCGGACCTGATGCGTAAATTGTCACACTGTGTACTCATCTCTATCTTCCCTATCTGGATCTGAACATTATCTACAGCGAGACCGAGATAACTAGGACTGAGGCAGAGCATGCTGCCACCGTGGCCGCAGAATACAACGAGCATGGTTCAGTCGGTTTGAGTGCATGACATCCAAGAGTTCACACGGGCCGGCAGTGAGTTGCTGCAGTGTAACATCCGGCCAAACTGGTTTACTTGTGTGAGTGCATGACATCAAAGAGTTCACGCGGGCTGGCAGTGAGTTGCTGCAGCGTAACATCCGGCCCAAACTGTGCGAGGAGACGAGAAGCGAGTTCTGACTCGTGCGTCTGCAGGAGGTTGGCAGGGTTGCTGCCGCATGACTTCCTGCGACAAGCGTTACAGTTTTGTAGTCAATCGAGATCACGTTCATTATCTGTTTGTAATCAACGACACTAACATACTGTGTGCAGGAGGTTGGCAGCGGCAACAAAGGCGTTAGCAACTTTGTCGTCAATCAATCGAGATCATGTTCATTCTCCTTTTGTAATCGATGACTATAACATATTGTGGCAGGAGAGTGGCAGGGTTGCTGCCGCATGACTTCCTGGCAACAGGGGCGTTAGCAACTAGGGGCGACAGGACAAACTGGTTACACAGTTTTGTAGTCAATCGAGATCACATTCATTATCCGGTTGTAATCAATGACTATATGAACATATGAACATCCACACAATGAACATATTGTGAAACTATGTAACCAGTTTGAGCAGTCCTCTCGTCTCAATCAATCGGCTCGAGCATGTCTTTGACTCCCACTAGATCCCGGGCGCTAAAAACTAAATATCACAAGGCGTGAACAAACTAGATCTCGGCGTGAACAGACTAGATTTCGTTCATCAAGCAGCAAACTCGGACCTCAATTAGCATGTTTTGGACACCAAACCTAATGCGCCCAGGTTACACAAATCCGGTTTGCTTGGGAGATGGTCATACATAACGCGAGCCTAGCGACTCTGCGGGAGGGTGAATTCCATAGGGCAGTAACGGACCGTTTTTGCCCCCGGTTCCAGGAGGTGGCGGCCGGCGCAGTGTCAGTGCAGACGCTGCTAGCCTGGCTGTTCGCTGTCTTGTCCTTTTGTGCCTGTGCACGGCGTCAGCATCCCAGAACCTCACAACAATCGGGCGAAGCAACGAGCATAGCGCACCTGGACATACACCAGAGTGCGAATCAGTCGACGCGCAAACTTCGCGTGGTGAGCGACCACCCAGTCCAAGTGGTCTCTGTCAACTCGAGCAACCACAAGAGCTGCATCAGCTGCTGCAGGAGCACTGCCAGAGCAGTCGCCGCCGGCCCACTCTTGCATGGACCAGGCGCAGGCTGCACCTCCGACTTCAGTGTTCATTGCGCACAGCTGAGGCTGAGGGGCGACGGCGGGGTGGGGGTGTGGAGTCAGCCGCAGGAACCACCGTCGTGCGTCAGTGTGATGAGGCTGGTCAGTCAACACAATGCCCGCAAACTGAGACATGCGTGAGAGCATGCACACACGGGTAGAAACAGTCAACGCAATGGGCGCGAATTGAGAGGTGTATGGGGGTTGGCTAATTATATATCTCCCGGTGTCGATAGTTTCACTATAGTTTCGCACAGGGGCAGGGGCACAGAGACGCAGGCACACTAACACGGGTAGGGAGGGTGAGTGTTCGTGCACCAGGACGCTGGGTTGCGGCACGGCAGGGAGGACGCACCCCCGAGGAAGAGGCGGCGTCACGGAGAAGCTGCGTGCACGCAGCTTCGTGCGTCTTGGGTGGAAAGTACTGAAGCACAACGGGGGATGCTCGCACACAGGTTTTAAGGCTGCCAAAGCAGGTGGCAAGTTTGTCCACAGGTGTCCTTGTGGACTGGTCGGCCACACAAAGGTAGTGGAGGACGCCCACCGAAAGTGCCATATCAAAAACATCGTCCCGAAAGGGGAGTGGCTGTGAAATATCGCACAGGATGCACTCACCCCCAGCACTCCAGTTCTCGGCCAGCATCGCAGAGCTCAAATCAACACCGATAACGAAATCGTTGTTTGCACGCAAAGTTCTGGAGCTCAGCCCCGATCCACAACCGAGGTCAAGGACCAGCCTGTTCTTTGGTCCGTCTGGATAGAGTAAACCCGAAATCTCGAGAGTGCGCGCGGTCAGAACTTTTTGTGGCACCTGATTGTGCGTCGTGTACTCTGCAGCCCGCCTCGCGTCGTAGTGCTGATCAGCGTTCCAGTTGGCTTTGAACTCTGCCTGAGTCCTGTAGTGTAAGTACTGAATTGACGAAACCTAAAACACACCTTCCAAGCAATGATTGCGTCACGAAGCCCGCGGAGCGAACCAAACTCGGAATGAGCTTTCAGGGCCTCGTCTACCGCGTCCATTTTTTCTTGAGGAAGTACAATTTTTCTTCCTTTCTGGTTGGCCTCGCGGCGGAACCCTTCAACCACAGTCAACAAATCCGTGCAAATTTTGTTCGGGAAAGTTCCAAGGAAGCGACTGGTCTGAAAGAGTACAACGTCGACACGTTTGAAACGCACAACCGGCTCCTGCACTTCAGTCGATGTAAGGAGACTCCCTTGGGCAGAGTTTACACACGCCATGGGGTGAGATCACGCAGAATGCTACTGGCGCTTTGGGCAGGCCGAGTTCCTTCAGGTTCAGACCCTCACAGCGACGAACTTTGCTACTGGAAGCGTTTGTACCTAATAACAACCTACAAACTTTGTCTGTTAACCAGTGAGCAGCTAAGTACACGTTCGCAAAAAAATGGCCTCGCCTCGCGGGGGTGACACCTCTCGTGTTCCCATCACCCGGCGACCGAGTCTGGATGTGCCCCAGACAACTGTTGGGCTAGTTCTTAAAGGGTGCGCTGTCGACTATGTCGTTGAGGTGCGCATACATGCTGGAGTGCGCAACTGAGGCCCGATTGCAGGGAAGTTCTGCGTACAAAAATGGTTTGATAGAGACGGGGGACACAATTCTACGCGTGGACAAGCGTGAGGTGGATGACGAATCTATCACCGCAAGCATGCGTGGCGCAGTTGGCAGTTATGTTACTCTTGTCCTGCGAAAGGATCGGACCGGGGAGCAGTTCGAGGCAATGCTCGAGCGTCGGCCTCTCTTGTTCAGACGGGAGGTTTTCAAGGAGACCATTATCCATGAGGACAGAGAGTCTCACAATGAAGCTTGTGATATTCAGGAACAGAATAGGCTACTGCAGGCGGAGCTGAGCAATGCTGTCCGGGTGCTCGACACGGAAAAGGCGGAGAACCGCAGGTTGCAGGAGCGATTTCGCTCGCTGGAAAAGGAGGTCCTTGGGCTACGGGCCGCGGGATCACGCCCAAACTCAGCTAATGGTGCCAGGGAGCTTGAACTCCAGCAGACTATCACGAAACTGGAACGTGAAATATTGAGTCTCCGATCTTCTTCGCGATCCTCAGCTGTGAGCCACAAAGAACAGCAACAACAGTTGCAAGAGATGCAGAATATCTTGAGGGCCAACAACAACTTAGAATTACAACTGGCTGAGAATCTTGCAAAAAGTGCGAGCCATGAGGAGCTCCACCGAACGCAGATCGCAGAGCTCGAGTCGCAGCTCGCGCACACCAAGTCTCAATTGGTGCAGACGGAGCGGAAGCTCGCTTCCTCGACTGCTCTTCTGGAGACTGCCGAAGGCAGTTCGCAGTTGCTCGCAGAGACAAAGAATCAACTCAAAGACGCGCAGGAGAAGCTTCAACGCGAACAGGCAATGCTCGCTGAGGTCAGCGACCGCGAGACGGCGACTGCGACCAAGCTCAGAGAAGCTAAGCAGACCATCAAGCAGCTCCAGCCTGCTATTGATGAGGCACGCGCTACATGTGAAACGTTTGAAGCGGCACTGGCGCGTTCGCAGCAGGAAACAGAGAGAGCCCGAGCCGAAGCCTCCGCCGCCGAACGGTGGGTGATAGATGTTGTGCTGGCAGCGGATAGAGCCGCACACGCACCACCATACGCGTTTCTGGTTGTCCTGTGAGACATGTCCGAAACAAATCAAGTTGTTGTGCTTGCTGATGCAGGGTGCAAGCTCGCTGCCTCGCTTCCCGCCCGCAAATCGGCAGATGGGCCGAATGTGCCAGGGACTACGTTTCCGCCGGGCTGTCGTGTTCATGTGCTTTTGGTGTTCGTGTGTGTTGGCGTGTTGATGTGGTGTCGTTGGCGTCTTCTTCGTGCCTTTATTCTTGCTCTCCGTTCGTTTGCGCTTGTGCAACGTCTTGTTGTGATGAGTTCTTAACCGTGCCCTACACAGTCGGCTCGACCAGCAAGGCACAGTGCTCCGGTCGCTGCAGGAAGAACTGAACAGGCTACGAACTGCTCGTGAGGAGTCGGAGAGACATTTGCAGTCTGAAGTGCGGCTCGCTGAGAGTCGACGCGAGGAAGCCGAGCGCGCTGTGGTGAAGGAGAGGGCCGTTGTGGCTGAAGTCAAATCTCAGGTGCGCGAAGAGGAACGGAGTAGCCCAGCACGCGCGCGTGGGGTGTTTCGAGGGAGATACTCGCACAGCCACAGACACAACTCCCGCACGTGGCGTGTTTTTCGAGGGAGATACCCGACACACACACACACACGCACACATACACGCTGAAACTGAGCGATCTGCGAGGGCACGTGGCACGTGCGCGTGGGAGATACTCGCACCATCGTGATTCGAGGAAGATACACGACGCACACACATCCACTCACCCGTGTGACACACACCCCAGCTGAGTGATCTGCGAGAGCACGTGGCCCGTCTCGAGGGCACAGTTGCGGCGCAAGCGGAGGCCGAGGGGCGCGCGCAGGAGCTCGAACGCAGTGTCAGACAAGAGTCAGCCCGCGTCGCTGCCCTGTCCCAGGACGTCGAGGCCTTGCGGGCCAAGGTGGCTGTCTGTCTCTGTCTGTGTCTGTCTGTCTGTCTGTCTCTGTCTGTCTGTGTCTGTGTCTGTCTCTTGTTAAGCTCAGCTTGGTGAGGGAGGGCAGCTGGAACGCAGTGTCAGACAAGAGTCAGCCCGCGTCGCTGCCCTGTCCCAGGACGTCGAGACCTTGCGGGCCAAGGTGACTGGCCAAGTCTCTGTCTCTGTCTCTGTCGGTCTGTCGGTCTGTCTGTCGGTCTGTCTGTCTCGGTCGTCGGTCGGTCTCTGTCTCGCAAGCGGGTGCGAGTGCTGTATCCCACACAATGTGTGTCGAAATGAGTGTCAAAACGAGTCTCGTGTACGGGGTTTCTCCGCTTGTGTGAGAGGTGGCACGGTGCTGGAGTTTCGCTCTTGAAGACAGGGTGCCGTGCAGGAAGAGGAGCGTGCGGCTCTCTCTGACTTGCCGCGCAGGTGGCAGAACAGCAGACTGCTCAGGCACTCCTGGAGGACAGGGACAGCCAACTTGCCGCCGCTGTGGCGCGCGAAGACGAGGCTTCGCGACGTGCTGCTGTGCGTTCCTTATCGTTGTACGCATTGACTCGCATTGACACGCATTTTGTCACGCACTGACGACACACTGACAAAAGATC
>QUTJ01031162.1:0-10150 GCA_003573635.1 Goniomonas avonlea | reverse complement strand
CCCCCCCCCCTCCTCCTCCGATACTGTCGAAGGGACACTGCACAGCGAGGACGGGGCAAAGCACACCGTGGATAGCACTGTGTGGGCGGTGTGGACAGCGAGACAGAGACGGGGTGCAGAGACAGGGACCACACCTTGGCGAAGCTGTCAAGACCTTTGACCGGAAAGAGGCCTCCCAGTTCTCCTTGAGGAGGTACGAGAGGTCGCCGTAATCGACTGCCGGGTCTTCGTTGAACGCGATGTCCCGAAGGAGTCGTTCGTACTCAGCTCGATTCACTGTTGAGCCCTGGCACGTGTTGTCACGAAGAGGACCCTCGTTCACAACGCGAGGAGTTGTTCGTGTTCCACTCGACACCAGAAGCCCTGCCCGACAAATCCAGGCAAGGGAAAGCACCCCTACCTCGGCCCCCGTGTTTCGATTGCGTGGCACCATTGGTACCAAACATTCTCGGTTCTTGTGCTGGTCGTCAACGCGCATCCAGTGATCCCATGCTTCTGCTGGGAACTTCGGACGCAGTTCGTCCCTACGCACTTGTCAGAGATGGAAAAAAAACCAAGGTGCTTACCACAGCTGACGACGGAGCATCCAACCAAGGCCTGGGAAGTAGCCTGTGCGTGTGAATTTGGACTTATCCAAATTAAGCTGTCTGAAGCCGTTGTCGTTCCACGAGGATATACACCACAAGGAGGGATCTTGGTCGAGAAGCGGAACAGTGGCCTGATCGACCAGTGAGCGAAGAAAACACAAAACAAACAAAAAAGAAAAACTGTTCTCGCGCGAAGACAATCCACAAAGTTAAAACTGCACGGATACGGATCGGCGAACCTCAAACATTCGCAAAAAATCCGGCGACGGAATCAGATCGTCTTCCATCACGATGGCGTGCGTGTACGGTTTGTCAGCGCCAAATACCGAGTCAAACACAAACTTGTAGTGCTGCGCAATGTGATACACCGGCTCCTGTCCTTCAGATCCAGCAACATGAGGGTGCTGCCAGTGCTGGATGGCGTGGGACTGAACCAGCGTAGAAACAGTGCCGCGAACACCAGGATCGTCAGCGTCTTGTGAAACAATTACATCATACTGCTTTATAGAAGGAAGCTGTTGGGAAGAGGCCATCAGCATTTCAAAAAGGAAAAACACAAGAAATCACCTGAAAAAGAGCCTCTATGCAATCCTTCACTCGATCTGGACGGTTGTATGCGAGGACAACAATCGCAATTTTCTGTCATAACAAATCAAATCTTGCATAATCTTTGAGAACAACCCACGCGAGAGCTTTTTGCTGGGTCAACGATTCCGTTGTTGGGCGCGGGAGTTGGCGCCGGTGTTGGCGGCGGGGTCGGTGCGGGGGTCGGTGCTGGGGTCGGTGCTGGGGTCGGGGCTGGGGTCGGTGCGGGGGTCGGTGCGGGGGTCGGTGCTGGCTTTGGTGCCATGGTGACACCGATGGAGCCCAGAGATTTGTCTACTTGTGGAACCGAGCCCCAAGATGAACGAAGGGCTGGCGCAGACGATGAGAACTTGAATTCACTAGGTCGTTTACCTACCAGTGTCATCGCTAGGCTTTCCAGAATGCACTCGTTGATTATGTGCATAAAATGCGAGGCACAACAGCCAGGAGCATAGTACACCTGTGAGAAGCGCTCGCAGGGTCTTGCTGTGCATTTCACAGGCCCGGTAACGACAGCGATACGCCCGACTGCTGCTCATAAGTTAGAAGTTACTTTTCACTACTGTAGCAGCTAGCTAGTGAAATATACTAGTACATGGTTCATACAATGATTACAATCCATATCTCACGACACTGGGTGCAAACATGGCGGGCTTCATTCGGATGAACCCGGAGAACGCCGATATGAATCAGGTGAATCATCCGATTCTTCTCCATGTTAGTGACACCAGTTTCCCAGTATTGGTACAGTCCAGACACGATCAACGCCATCGTTGCCGAAGTCGAAAGTCATTCTAAACGCGCCGCGTTCTTATCAACTCCGAGCATATTTTTCTCGTTGAAATCGAAGGAGCTGAAAGCAATGAGTCGTGTTTTTGATGTGGGTGGTTTTTAATTTTTGGTTTTCAGCCGAACCGACACACCACAGTTCGACGAAAAATGGAAAAAAAACTCCTGCTTCGTGAAATACGACTTCAACGAACCAGAGGCAATCCCACCAGAACTACATCACTCCTTCGATTTTGTCGTGATTGATCCACCATTTATTACGCAAGAAGTTTGGGAAAAATATGCAACAACGGTTCGCCTGCTTCTGAAACCTCAGGCTGATGGTGAGCGTCTTCGATCCGTCCGCAACTGACGATTCCGGGCAAAGGTGATCCGGGGGGAAAAATTCTTCTCAGCACGATTGCTGAAAATGCGGAAATGATGTTTTCACTTTTGGGTGTCAGAGCAGTCAAGGTGCGGCGTGCCTGTGTGGATGTGGATCTCACACATTCGCAGTTTCGCCCTTCTATTCCGAATCTTGTCTACCAGTACAATTTGTACTCGAACTATGACTCTGGACCTTTGAACAGTGTCAACCCAGAAGTGGATCCATAGGCGCAAAGTGCTCTCGTCTGTTTTGTGTGGCTTGTCAACCCACGCCACTTCCCTGAGACGCCCGAGCCAGGGTTGATGATTGCTGTGGGCTACGGCTCGTTCATGCCACTTAGGGGACAACTCGTGAACTTTGGGCATACTGTTCATGCGACATGAAGATACCCTTTCGGTAGCCCAGTCGTTGTTCGCAATTTATCATCATGCCGACCCAACCAGAGCGCAAAAACCACCTAAGCAATCTGAGCAAGAAAGCAGGGAGATTATGGTAATTCTGTTCTTTTTATATTGGTGTGCCCCATTGCTTTGAGCAGCGCCGCCGCTTTTGCTGCTATGGGGGCACCCAAACAGCTGAAAGAGTGGACCTCGACTTCAGCCGTCTTGCTGAAACTCCCCGCAGGCAGACGGCAGCCGGCCTGACCTTCTTTGCGGTTTGAATCGTCCTTGTGGACGGCGAGACAGCAACGAGATCAATACCGTGCATGGTCTTACTCCCTAGGGTTGGCTTCCTCCATACCTGCCAGCGAGAGTGTGGCCGCTGTGGCCAGCTCTCCTTCGCCCTGCCATGCAATCAATGGACGACCGGTATCGAGCTGTAAGCAGCCACATGCGTCAGTGAGTGACCTGCCCGTTCCCGAACGGGTGCGAGACGTTCTTGAACAAGGCCGGCCTCGAAAGTACGTTGTCGAACAAGGGATAGTATGTACGTTCTTGACACGGCCTCGGATGCACGTTCTGGAACAAGGCCTCGTATGCACGTTCTGGAACAAGGCCTCGTATGTACGTTCTTGAACAAGGCCTCGTATGCACGTTCTCGAACAAGGCCTCGTATGTACGTTCTCGAACAAGGCCTCGTATGTACGTTCTTGAACAAGGCCTCGTATGTACGTTCTTGAACAAGGCCTCGTATGCACGTTCCAGCACCAGCCCCCGACCAAGGTCGTGCAGTGTGCCCAGACGAGACTACGTGAAAGCAAGAGGACCGAGCAAACAGGTCCGAACAAGGCCTGGTGCAGTGTGCCCAGACGGGACTACGTGAAAGCAACAGGGGGGAGGGGCACTGCCAAGTCGTGCATAAAGTCGAGCCAGTATGCGAGCCTCTGCGTATGCGGCCAGGTGCGCGCGGACAAGCCTGCAGGGGGTCCCGCCGGCACGCTGACGGAAGGGGCAGCGCCACGCTGGTTGGTTATCGGTGGGAGAGTGGAAGCGCCGGCAGAGGCTGTGGGTGAGTGAGCGAGGGACTGGGGTTTTCTGATTGGAGTTTTCTGACAAGCACAGTGGTTACACTGGAGGGAGGGAGGGTGAAAAGGGGAGTTTGATGATGCACAGAAGGACCACAACGTACACGTGGTGCACAGGAGGTCAACAACGGACACGCGATGCACAAAAGGACAACAACGTACACGTGATGCACAGAAGGACAGTGGTTGTCCGCACGCGAAGAGCAAACACGCGCCCAGGCTGGCCAGTGCTCTTTCGGTCTGCTACAGCGAGCTCGACCTATGATGAGAGTGTGAGAATGGACTGCGCGTGCGAGAAGGGCCTCCGAGCAAGTGAAACACAAGAAACGAGACCACCATCGCACACAGCCCACGGCTGCGTTCGACATGGCTACGAGCAAGCACGATAAAGACAAGGAAGCACACAGTCGCGTTTCAGACCTGCGCAACAGGATCGGGCTCGCCACCGGAAAATGAGGAAAGGAGCGACATCAAGCGTCCTGCTGAGGCAACCAGCGCAGAGAGGTCTTCCACAACCTCTGGCCCTGCCAACACCAAGTCAAACCCCTGAGATTTGAGCGAGCACGGAGTGGTAACTGAAGAAGAGCAACGGACAGGAACCGTACCAGTGACAGGAGCAGCGCCGCGATCGGGGCGGCTCTCATTGAGCAAAAAGCTCTGCAGCTGCCCGAGCTCTGGGAGGCGTTCTCCAAGCTCTGATCGAGTGCGTCTCCGCCGAGGGAGAAACCACCTGACACACACTGCTGAGTATGTTGGCAGGAAAGTTAACGACTCACAAGCGACGCCTTGGCTGTTTGAATGAAGCGTTCAGACGGCGTGTTGACTTGGCTGCTCGCCTGCACCTTGGTGAGATGCTCACCGGTCAGCCGTCAGAGTGCACCTACCCAGGTGCAGCCTTTGACCCAGCCACAACAGAATCAAGATCAGCATCACCACCTCGGGAAGTTGATTGCGTTGTGTGGTGGACTTCTGGTGGTTCGTCAAAAAAACTTGACAAAGAATCCGAGCGAACCGCGTAGACCCAGTCGATGCTATCTGGAGACTGCTTGGATATTCAGTGAGCAGAATTCAGGCCTACATACGCACCCCAGAAGTGATTATATTTTGTAATAGCCGTTGCACGCAATCCGCGATGCAAGCACGGACCACCGGTACGAACCCGTTGCATTTTGTAGGCAGATTACCAGCTTTCAACTGACGCTGATACTTGATTGTAAATCTACACAAGTGTCAGGAGAGTCCCAGACAATCTCTGGCTCACAGGTCAATGAGATCTTCTGCAAAAGCATCAGCGAAATCCTCTCCCATAGCTTCGTCGGCAAAGACAACTAACAGCACAGGGTACTCAGAGTGGATCTTGAACACGGTTCGATTCCCCCCTGAGCAATACGACTCCAGCCCAGAGATGTGCTCCTCCCCCTGGGCGCCACTGGAACTATCGTCTAAAGAAGACGCGTTCATGTGCAACGCAAAGAGCATGCACGCCAAATTCATGGCATCTGTGGAGTGGTTCGCAGGGAAGCCCCAGTTCCGCCCAAGCTCAAGAGAGAACACCAACCGACCACTCCGAGGGCACAATATGATGACTCCGTTCATCTGATGGACACCGAGGCCAACCTATTACCTGCTTCCCTCCGTATTGCTGGCTTGGTCCTCGGAGTTCTTGGGCGCTTGTTCAGGTTGTTTCGCTGAAGTTTTTCACCGGAAAGCGTCCCTGGCTTGTGTAAAAACATATAACATTTATCTATCTGATTCTAACGTGGACGATAGTGAATTTTGCCGGCAATATGGCCAAAATCCTGTTCAACCGAGCATTTCTTCACGCCCCCGAAGCACTTGCGGAGTTTTCCAAGAAATATCAAGTTGTGATTTCAGCAAGCACGGATGAATTCACTGCTGAGGAGCTGAGCGATGCGACAGCTGTGGGTATCTTTCGTGTGTTGCCTCTCATTTCTTAATTCCTTCCAGGCATGCCTTCAAGGCCACGTCAAAATGGGACCAGAGCAATTTGATGCTGCGCCTCTCCTTAGAATTTGCGCATCATCTTCTGCCGGTGTGATATGTGCTACATTTGAAGATTCTGATATTTTGAGAGCAGGGTTCGATCATCTCGACTGCCAAGCCGGTGGGTGGCTATGCGCTCCGTGCTTTTCTTACAGACTGCAGCTGAAGAACGGGGAGTATGGTTGAGCAACACTCCTGATCTTGTCAGTGTTGCCACAGCGGAAATTACTTTCGCTCTGATTCTGTCGGTCCTGCGCAAGGTCACGGAGGGTGACCGACTCGTCCGAGCCGGTGGGTGGGTCCGCCCGGACCCAAATATTCTTATCGGACAAGACGGTGAGAGATGCAGCTTGATGATCTTGTTTCCTCATCTATGCTGACAGTGGCGGGGAAAACCCTCGGCATCTTTGGGATGGGCGGCATCGGATGTGAAGTCGCGAAGCGCGCCGCGGCGTTTGGCATGGAAGTAATCTATCACAATCGGTACCCGCGATTTCTTTGCAAGCCGGCATTCCTGACTTGTCTCCTTCAGTAACAAGCTCGACTCCCTGTTAGAAAGTGGCTCTCGGTGAGCTGACCTCCTGAATGCTTCCACCCAACCTGTTCTTCCGCAGCTATGTGACAAAGGACGAGTTGTTGGCGGTGTCGGATGTGATCAGCGTGCACGTGCCGTTGTCTGAGGCCACACGGCATTTCCTGGGTGCTAAGGAGTTTGCCGCTATGAAACGCGGGGTAACCATTATCAACACTGCCCGCGGTGGGTCCCTTGAACTACCTCCTTGTTGCGCTCCCCTGATACACCTGTGCAAGCCTCACAGCGTTCCTCAACAGGCCCGGTCATTGACGAGGCAGCCTTGATCACTGCCCTCCAGAGCGGACAGGTGTGAGCAGACCAGTCTGAAGACCACGGTGTCTTGATTTCACCCCGCTTATTTCTCTGTCTCACTGACTCTCGTCTCTGTTTGACTCCTTTATCTGTTTCTGCCCTGCCTCTGCCTCTGCCTCTCGCCCCCAGAACAGCATATACCCCCCCCCCCCCCCCCCCCCATGTTCGTTTCTCGCACGCTCTCTCTCTCTCTCTCTCTCTCTCTCTCTCTCTCCCTCTCTCTCTCTCTCTCTCTCCCCCCCCCCTCTACGCTGTACCTCATTCCCTTGCAGGTGGGCGGCGCTGGGCTCGATGTGTTTGAGCGTGAGCCAACGATTCCAAAAGAGTTGCTTGACATGCCACAGGCGGGTCTATTCACTCTCTGTGCTCTATCTCTTGTGTCTGTCCTCGTCTCTCGCTGGGGGCAGGGAGAGAAATGATTTTTGGCGATGGGAGGATGTGTGGGAGTGTGTGTCGCAGGAAATTCTTGCTCGCCCTTTGCCCGACGAGCAAGCACAGGTGGGCACGATCTAACACGCGTAGAGGGAGAGAGCGAGAGGGGGAAGAAGGAGTGAGGGAGAGACTCAGTGAGAGTGTGTGAGAGAAATTGGCCATGGCGAGAGGGCATGGGCGGTGATGAACGAAATACGCTTTTGCCTGAACATCCTATTCACTCTTGAACCTGCCTATCCACTGCCTGACCAGCCTGCACTCCGACCAGCCTATTGACTCTGGCGTGCAGGTCACGGTCCTGCCCCATATTGGCACTGCTACAGTTGGGACCCGAGGTGTGTTTCTGTTGTTGCATCGGGTGGTTTGTTGGAGGTGGAAGTGGTAGAGGTGGTACGGGTTGTGTCGTCCCCCCCCCCGGTTCTCCTCCTCCCACCACTGCCGCTCCTTGACGTTCCTTTTTGTCGCTGCTTTGTTCGCCCGGGAGCTGTGACCGTTTTTTGACAGCTCGCATGGAAATGTTGACTTTGGGCAATGTGGTTGCAGTTCTTGAAGGGGGCGAGCCTCGCACGCCCATCAACAGACCACCACATCCTCGTCAGTGACCCCAACGTTTTTCTTTTCTTTTCAGACGATACTGTCGCGCCTTCAATATTATATATTATTCGGAGCGGTGAGCCTTATGTTCGGCAAACACCTGCTTCAGGGCTTCCAACTCATCCGCTGTGTATGCAACCAGTGTTACGTCCGTGACGGGTGGGAATCCTTGATCATCAAAAGTGGAGCACTCAATAAATGCAGGTCGGCAGATATCGACGATCGGGACGTCTCCTCGAAACACCCCAGCGGAAAGAAGGCAAAAGCCCACTCTCGAACAAGAATATTTGCCTGCCTCGGATAAAGCACTTTGGTACGCCGAATGCAACTGGGGCATTCGAGAAGTCACATGCTCTTCGGCTGCGACTGATCCTGCAGCCACACCAAAAGGCAGTCGAAACACGGGACCAACGGCGTGGATAATATGACGCACTCGGTCAAGGCCATACGATAAAGTGGTCTTGGCATGTCCAGTTTTGCACCCACCCAGCTCGCGCCTGGCGTCCTTCAAAGCTATCCCTCCTTCACGGTTGACAGCCTCGTCAACACCAAAACCGGTCACGCAGCCTTCATTAGCTGCATTGACCAAGGCGTCGCCAACAAAGCCCGTCACACTCCCATGGCACAGGCGGAGCACGCGCTCACCCCTCCCTTCACGAAGCTGGTAGCGAAGAGACAATAGCTCGGAGGGGTCGTTCGTTCCCATGCAACCGAGTTGCCACTGTTGCCTCGAGGCTCAAGCACATCTCTTCTTGCTTGCGGATTTCAATCATTTCAATGCGAACGAGTGGTGGAAAAGTAGATGCACGGTGGAAATAATAATATTCAATTAAAGAATAATAAATAGTTAACAAACAAGCTTATTTACCTAAGTAACAAAGCAATCAATGGTGTCGCCTTACTCGCTTGGATAAGGCCCGCGTCTCGCCGTCAACGTTGCGGATCCTTGCGGATCAAAACAGCCATGGCAGCATCGGCCGTAGCGGTCAACGAGGTGTGTGTTGGCGTGAAGAGCGACTGGACAGATGGCATGTGCGTGTTCTACCATATCATGTGCTTTTTTATGCCTACTGACCTGAATGCAGGATGAAATGTGTTGAGGTGGGTGAGCTCTCCGTGCTCGTGTCACGTGTCAATGGCAACTTTTTTGCGACGAGCAATAAATGCACTCACGTTGGAGCCCCTCTGGATAAGGGTGACACAATTTTGTGACACGCAGTAGACTGATTCATTGTGGACAGGGGTCTTGAATGGGGAGCGCGTCGTTTGTCCTTGGCATGGTGCCTGCTTCAATGTTCGCACAGGAGACATCGAGGAAGGCATGATTCTGGATCGCCTCACCTCATACCCAACGTATTGTCTCGGGGAAAAGGTGTACGTTGTCGTAGGCCGCAAGCGTTATTGTGTTGTTGGAGGTGGAGCAGCAGGGGCTGCGGTGAGCGCTTCTTTTTGCCGGTCACGGCCTCGCTCTGACACCCGAGACAGGCTGTGGAAACTCTCCGGGTGATGGGTTTCGATGGGATTATCGACATGTTTTCATCAGATTCGTCTTTGCCGTACGATCGCACCAAATGCAGCAAGCTCCTTGGAGTAAATGGTGCCACTCTAAGAAACGCTGAGTTCTATGAGAGAATCAAGGTGGATGTGCACCTGAACACAACAGTGACGAATCTCGACGCTGAAGCCTGCACGTTGACTGCCAATGGAACAATTTATCACTGGGATGCCGCTATCATGTGCACCGGAGGCAGGCAAGACTGACCGCGGGCTGGAACTTTTGTGACCCCACCATGCAGTCCCAAGAAGCTCGGGCTCTTAGGCGAACATTGTCGCAATGTTCACGTCATTCGAACAGCCGATGATGCTACACGGGTGAGTTGATTGCAGGCACCTGCACGAGCTAAGCTGTCGTTCTAGCTCAAGGAAGCGCTAGCACCGGGAGGAGATCCGAGCCAGACGCAACTCGTCGTAATCGGAGGGGGACTCCTAGGCCTCGAGGCAAGTCTCCAACGGCCTTGATCCACGTGTGCGAATGGTTTTAGGGGTCGGTAACCTGCATTGCAGATTGCAGCCGCAGCACGAACGGTCGGGAAGGTGGAGGACGTAACGGTGATCACGTCCGGCAGCGCAGTCCCCAAGTTGCAATCCACATGCGGGCCGTCTGTGAGCGCACAACATCATGGCAATCCCGGGATTCTCACTCTGCGTTGCGCAGGTGTACAAGACCGTCATAGCCATGCATGAAGAAGCGGGGACGAAATTTATTGAAGGGCCTGTACAGGACCTTGTTGAGAACGCTGGCGTGATCGTCGGCTGCAGAACTGCCAAGGACTTTACTCCATGCACTGTGCTCGTCATTGCCATCGGCATCAACCCCAACACTAAATTTATCACGGGGTGCGTGCCCTCGGCCTTCAGTTTGCCTCCTGATCTCTGTCACT
>QUTJ01031161.1:0-10131 GCA_003573635.1 Goniomonas avonlea | reverse complement strand
GACACAGCCACACAGGAGCAGCGATCACCTTGTCTGGTGGTTGGCCGAACATCTCGCAGACCCGCAGGTAGATTTCAGGAGAAGGTTTCGGGGTGGAGACGTCCTCATTGCTCAAATATCGATCGATAAGAGGCAACAGGCCCAGATTGGTGAGCAGCATTGTGACTGAGTCCTGTTATGGAGGTTTATAGGGGCTTTATGCACGGTCATAGGTGACCCGACCTTGATGCAATTGGAAGCCACCGCGATTGGAAAACCGAGCGCCTTGACAGCGGCGATGACTCCTTGGATTCGACGATCCGCCTTAACGTCGGTCTTCATGAGCTAAAGGGAGGATTAGTTTGTGGTGGATCACCCATATGCTGACCTGCAATGTGATTTCTTGCTTGCGAATGAAAATTCCTTCTTTCTTCTCCTCTGGCAGTCCTTTGACGTTAACTAGCATATTCAATTTCTGTTTCGTGGAAAGTCCGTCATAAGTTTCCTCGTGCTCTGTTCGATTGATGATGAACTTGGCGCTGACCTCTGCAAGAGCCTGAACCCGTGTTACAACAAGCACCATCTCACAGTCACAGCAACAGCATACCAAGTTGAGCGCATTGTAGTGCAGGTCCTTGGACTCTACTAATACACCATCGAGATCGAACACCACCAGTTGTACATGAGTGTCCCGGCGACGAATAGAGATTTGGCGCTGAGCGCGAGTCTTCAAGGCAAATAACGCAATATCGTCTGTGCACACAGCAAAAACATCTCCAACTATGCTATCTGACCGCGAACTTTCAGCTTCCACAACACACAATTGTCCTTTTGGAGGAGGAGTGAATCCTGGAAATACCCACAACGTGCAGTGCGATGTCAGAGTAAGACCCGCGTTGCTTTCATGCCAAAAAAAATGGACAGATCGGTTGAGGCATAGTTGTGCCATCGTCTCCGGAGTCCTTGCTCTGCACCAGATTCTTCGGTCAAGAAGAAATGAGAGCTCCACTGGATAGCGAGGTCCGTCGTTGCCGAGGAACCAGCTACCTCCTTCAAACCACACATCAACCGCGACGTGAAACCCTGCCCCTAGTGCGTCTGTAACAAACGTAGGCTGGTTCTCTCGCTCAGGGAATGATCCATGCGTGTTGCCACGCCGGGAAATGAGGACCTGCGTGGACATGCTCACCGCAGGTCCGCAGCTCACGGTTCGGCACTTCAATCAAAGATATCTAACGCAAGCAATTTTGTATTCGAACTCGAGGACGCTATCTGATCACGACTGATCAGTAATCTCACTGGAATTAATAGGGGCTACTTAAGAAGTTAACGAAGAAGTGGGGACCATGGCCGAGCCCCAAGAAGGGCTCCCTCACCCCCAGATGCAGCATGCTGAAAGGTGGGAAGGGATGGCAGGCCTCACGGCTGATTTTGTAACGTGCGTGCAGGGTCTATATCAAGCTGAAGATGGACGGGGAACAACTCATGGCATGGTGGTCTTTCAGTCGTGACCCAGAGTTTCGCCAGGCGCCGGGGAATCGCTTTCGCGAAGTGCATAGGTGCGAGGATAAAAAAACAACCTTTGGTTTACTGTTCTGCTTGATCCAGGCAATGGAACAAGCTTTTCCCGACGTGGTGCTCCTGGTTTTACCGCATCGAGGGCAGATATGTCCACGGAGATGACATCATGGCGTGCCACAATGACGATAGCTTGATCGACACTTACGATGTACTTGAGCAAATGGCTAAGTCACCGAAATTTGGCCCGTTACTTCTCCGTCGAGTTCTGCGCTTTGACAGAGTATTGCTCGCTTTGTTCCTCTTCGGACTGTGCACTGTTCTCGTCGTTGAATCCCTGCGCTTAGCCATGATGAAGTAGAAACTGTTTGGATCATGTAAGTCTAATACAACTCAAGCAATGTGTGCCTCGCCTGTTTGAATTGTTCTCGCATTGCTTTATATGTTTGATAGTACACAGAATTGATCGGGCCAAGGGTGCTCCCCTCGGAGTCAGCGGCAGCGTTACCCGGCTGGCGACTCGCTTGTTCTTGGCAAGGCCCGAAGACGAGGGGGCCGTAGCCAGACCCGACGCGGGTTCCGTCCGACGGTGACACACACTCTCTCACTATGGGTTAGACGCAGCCAGACCGTGAGCCCACTCCAAGATCCAGACGCGGTATACATGACGCCACTTGAGCCCCCCTTTCTCCTTCTCAGCGGTTCCTGAACGGCTTGAATTCTCTCTCTCGCTCTCTCTCTCTCGCTCTTCTTTGTTGCTCCTAGGCAGATCTACCTGGTTGACCTTTTCTCCAATTTATGACCAACATCTCTCAAAGCTTGGGGCATGTGACAACAGACCGCACTCACTCACACTTTGAATTTACTGTCAAGCTCACAAAACGTTGACAGGCAGTTTCAAGTAAACTGACCCATTGTCTTCTGCGGGTGGCAGGTCACCAGCCCTGAGATTGACTTGCAACGAAGGGATGATGAGTTTTGGCATCCCAAGCTGTGCGTCTCGCTCTGACCGCCAGGTCGTAAATTCAGCCTCGGAAGTTGCTGCATTCACAGACTTGTTCGACGCTTTTTGCTCTCCAATCGTAGTTTCAAACTTGACCTCACGGCCGCCAGGTTGATAGTCGTGCCCAACGAACATCCGTGTGGAGTCAGGAAGAGAAAAAAGCTTCTGGATCGACGCAAACATGGTCCCAGCGGAGCCCCCTGGAAAGTCACAGCGAGCTGATCCCATATCCGGCATGAAAATGGTGTCTCCGCTGAAGACACAGTCCCCGATCACGTAGCACGCGCAGGCTGGAGTGTGACCTGCGGGACGTGTGAGGAAGAGAAGACAAAAGAAGAAAAAAGCTTACCAGGAGTATACATCACGTGACCGGTGACTCCGCCAATTGAAATCGCCTCTCCATCAGCGAACAGGTGATCAAACTGGGTGCCATCGCACTTCAAGTCCTTCAGATTGAAGAGTTTTGCAAACACCGCTTGCACCGAGGTCACTGAGGCGCCCATGCCAGTTTTCGCAGCAGGGAACACCTTCTTCAAGTGGAAAGAAGCGGTACAATGGTCTGCATGCACGTGCGTCTCCAAAATCCATTCGACCTTGTAGCCCTTCTCGTTCACGAAAGCGACCACCTTGTCCACGGATGATGTGCTAGTCCTCCCAGAAGAGTAGTCGAAATCGAGCACACTGTCAATAATGGCACATGCTTTCGCTGCGGCATCGGCTGCAACGTAGGTGACGGTGCCAGTTGTGGGCTCATAAAAGCCGGTGACCTCCAATTTGCTGCTCATTATTTTTTGCTTGCGGTCTGGGAGCCCTGATCTTACTTACAAGCGGAACCAAAAGGCAGGTTTCTCCGCCATCACGTCTTGACTCCGTTGACACTTCTGTTGACAGCGATAGCTCAAAAATAATAGGCCCCTATCTCGGAGAAAATCTACTTTCACACGTCTAAATTTGGAGATTTCGGGGCAGAAATTGCCGCAGAATGACGTTCTCCACGGTTTTGCGTTTCGCCAAGCTCACCAGTGTTGGGGTAAGGCCTGTTTTGAGCCTAACAATAACTCCAACATGTTGTGCTTGAACGTGTTCCTATTTCCTCCGCCTTGTTGTTCACTGCGATTTTTGACCATCGTTCGGCAGCTCGACGATCAACTCGTCCCAGCGTGGACGCAAACTGAGCCCGGTGCCCAGTCCAACTCTTCTTACCAGGGAGCTGGTTCTGCTGGAGATGTAAGAAATTGTTTATTTTGACCTTGAGGACTTGCTCTTTTGCCTTCCGAGTATTCATTGCGTTCGCGAGAGCTAACTGGTCTCACAGCTCTGGAACCCTCCGACGATGGATATTGGTGTCCACGGTGTCTCAACGCACTATGTCTACCGCTGAATATGATTCGTTGATCAGAGTATTGGATCAACGGAGTAAACTAGTTGATGGACCACGGACTGGATATTCGCAGGTGAGAATCGGGTTCTCAGACTTGCATGTTGCCTGCAAGAACGAGACTCCTCCCCGAGTTTCGAGCTTATACTCGTCTCGCACGGAAATCGTAACGCCTTCTCGCGTGATCCCAACATCTATGCTTTGTCGTGTTGTGCACCGTTCTTCAGGATTATGCAAAACCAATCGCGAGCTGGTTGGTGGAACCGGAGCAGCGTGTGACGTTCAGTGTATCACAGTGTCAATTCAACGCGCCCAGTTGCAGCACACGTATGGAACCTGGGAGTGGTCCGACACTTGCGGAGATCACACGCCAAGATCGCGCCCGGCCTCCATCCAGCGCCTCCTTCGCGCTCTCTTCCACAACCCCGACAGAATGTGTGAAAGAGAGCTCTGTTGTCTGCGTGTCACGCGTTGCAGCTCGCATTGCGGCACATCCTGTGTTTTGGTCTGCAGTCAGGCCACTGTCAACAGGGAGTGGGGGAGAGCCTAGAGAGAGAGGAGAGAGCGAGCGAGCGAGAGAGAGAGTGATCCGTGGATCTGTCTCACAGACATAACGGCTGAAAAAGGGAAGAATGCCACCTGCAACAACAAAAAGGCGTTTGGAGTGAAAAATACAATGCGCGCTCAACGAACGCACCAGTGCTTCACGGAGTTCGCAGGAAAATTGATCAAACATGTCAAGCATTCTAAGAACTGCCTAGCAGCCACAGATCCGTAGATCTGCCTTGGAGCAGAGGGAAAGGGAGAGGGAGAGAGAGAGGAGAGATGAGAGAGAGAGAGAGTGTGTGTATTAGAGCACCGAGGATGGTTGACGGCTGTGAAAATGTTAGGCCTGCAAAAGACAAAGTGTTCGAAAGAAGAACAATCCTGCATCCACAGAACCCCGCGTCCTCGATCATGGTGACGGCGTTCCCTTGTGCTAACGCGAGTTTCCAACTTTCCAACGTTTCGTGCATTACCGCCTAATACCGGCATCGAAGATATGTGATTGACACTGATTGTAGTCTACTACTGGGTGGTAGTATACACATTAAAAAGTAATGAAAATTTTGACCGGTTGTGGCTTTTCGCTGTTTCAGAATGCTGCAGCTTGCGCGACGGGTGTGCCAAGTCCTTTGATGACAAGTTGTTCACCTCTGTTTTTTGCAGATCAGCGGGCTTTTCTACGATGACAACCTGCAACCTGATTGGGTGCGCAGCTGCGGTGCTGGATGTGGAGGGAATAGCTATTTTGTTGGCCCTGGGTCTGAGGGTGACGTGTTCAACCCTCCGGATACCAACATTGGAAACTATTTGATGTGCGTGCTGGAGAGAGAAAGTTCAATAATTAACACGCTCGCAGCCACGACTATCCCCAACCGTACGTCGTTGTCTTCCACTAGACCTCCAGTCATGCTTTGAGTACACTGTGCGGTTCATTTTAACACTCGGTGTTGATCGAGCGAGCAATCTGGTTTTCTTTCTGTGAGTGGATCATTTTTCAACGTTTATTTTCAATGTGTTTTTTCTACCTCGAGCTTGCCTCTCTGGCGTTGGCAAACACAACAAAGTGAGGCCGCGCAATCACCACGAATCAATCCGCAGCCACGACTATCCATACGTCGTTGTGTCACAAGTGGACCGGCCAATCATGCTTTTAGTGCAATGTGCGGTTCATTTTACTACTTGGTGTTGATAGCGAGTTTTCTTTCTGTGAGTGGAATGTTTTCCATAATGTGTTTTTTTCTACCTCTCTGGCCTTGGCAAACACAGCAAAGTGAGTCGCAAACACAACGAATCAATCAAGATGTTTACTATTGGGTTCTCTGCTCTGAAAGAAGGGCACTATTGGTCTCTGGGGTCTCAGGAAGCGCCTACCGGCAATTGCTTGCAGCCGTGCGGGTTCGTCAACTCAGGGCCGTCATTACTTACAGGGTCTTCTTGCTGTGCTCAGAGTCGGCAGCAAGGGATGGGACGTTGTTGACACGAGCTTGCTCGCGTTCCATGAACAGGTACTCGTGGACGATGCCGGCCATTCCTCCTCCGATCATGCAGCCGACCCAGTAGACCTGGCATGAGTCAGCAACGTTTGCAGCAGTTCAAGGTACCAGTTGGTGTAAGGAGATCAACTCACCCAGTGTGCTGGAATATCGTTCATCACAGCGGCGGGGCCGAAAGGCCTGATCGGGTTCATGGCACCGCCGGTGATGGAGGATGCGGCGTGCATATTGAGTCCAGCCACCAAAGCAACAATGGTCGGTGCCAGCTTGCCCCAACCTCGCTTGTCAAACGCCACTGCAAAGATGACGAAGACGTAGGCAAAGGTGATGAAGAACTGAAGGCGGTGTCAGAGACAAGGTTGGGAGTGTGACCAGTCACACCTCCATGAGGAAGGCCGAACCATCGTGAACGTCAGTAGTCGGCTTGAAAATAGCCAGATTCTTGCGGTTATCGTCCATGAAGCACCCCTTCATGATGCCAGCTCCCACCAAGGCCCCAATGACCTGAGCAGATCCGTAGAAGAAAAACCGAACGATCGTGATGCGCCTCGCGAGCAGGGCACCGAAGGTAACTGATAACTGTAAGAGCACTGCAGCAAAAGGCTTTCGAACTTACCCGCGGGGTTGAAGTGAGCTCCGCTAAGAGGGCCGAAGGTGTAGATGAGAATCAGGACCAAGAAGACTAGAAACGAAACAGTGCGTTAAGTTGGTTTCCAGAAAAAATCAAAAACGCACTGTGGTAGATAATGTTAAACGCATGGTTGGCGCTTGCGGACCCAGAGTATGCTACGCCGGATGAGAGCATGCCGGCAACCGAAAAGCCAACGTAGAACGAGGTGGCGATGAATTCGGCCACCACGGCACGCCAGAAATCTCCGTTCTGAGAGGAGGTCAGAACGTAAAACAGCCAAGAACAAAGCTACCTGGAACTCGCTTGCACTCGACACAGAATCATCTTTCTCTTCCGCTCGGGGGGGCGGCGGCGGCGAGAGCACAACGCGAGGAGGGCCCCCGGACTCGACATAGCTGACCGGTCGCTCATCCACCATGCGAACGACCCGAGTGGGCTCAAGGTACGCAGGCTGCGATTGCTCATAATGGACTGGCGAGGTCAAGTGGGTTGACGAGTACCGTCCTTCCTCGGGAGAAGTTGTCACGTAGCGCACAACCCTTTCTGCCATTGCTGACTTTCGCTTTCTGTGTGGCTGTGTGGTCCCTTTTGATTATCAACGGTCCTTTTTCCAGTTGCTGACAGTGTTACAGACTGTTACTAAAAAGTTACATTACCACTATCTCTATCCTATCTACTTATGCAAAAATCCGAAGAAAGGGAGCACGTTTTGCTTGCGTGCGAGAAATGGAAGATTGCGTGCCAGACGAAGTTCGAGAGCCTGTCGAGGCGTTTGAGGCCGCGCTCACTACAGTCGAGGAACAATTGGAACCATTCTTGGGGAAATCTTGGGAAAGCTTGACTGTTGGCCTGACCCCGTACGAGAAAGCCAAGCTTAACTTGATCGTTGCGTATGCTTCAAACGCCCTCTTCTACAGTGAGTGGCTGGATGTGATTCGATTTGTTCCTGAACTCCCCGCCCAGTATTTTTAAAGACACAGGGTGTTGCAGCTCATGAGCACCCAGTGGTGAAAGAGTTGGTGCTGTCATATTGACTTCGGTCGAACGATCCCTGACTCCGTCATAGGATTTGATCAAAGCGTCAATGGCGAAGCTGAAGGATTTGGTTGACAAACAAGAAGGTGAGCTATATTGTGCGCGCAGCCGGAAATGACCAAATTCTCACGACCCTATCCAGCGGAAAAAAGTCGGATGCGCCTCAACAAAGACGCCGCGAAACGGTTTGTGGTTCATGGCATGTCTGATGGCGCTGCACCTAGTCGGGAGAGCCCAACTGAAAAGCGGAAACTTGAAACTGCTGAGGTGCCTCGAAACACTGGAAAAAAAGCCAAGAGCCGAAAGGGAAAAGCTTGATTCCCTGGTGCCTTTTTTTCTCGATTGACGCTGGCTGGTGGCACGACCAGACGACTCCCATCAACAGCATGCTTGACTTAGTCGTATATTACAATACTTTACACAAGCCGTAGCAAGGCTTGTTGTTCTGGCAAAAGATTCATAAAGTGAGATGCAGGCTCATTTTTTGCCCGGTCCGAAGCGAGCACGCATGGCTGAAACCCGAAGTCTTGCTGGCAGGCCAGCAAATGAACGAAGCACGGAGGCATCAGTCTTGGGTGGCAATGGACTCGGAGCAGGAACAAGTGGCTTGCAAGCGCCTCTTCGGCTCTGGCGAGTCCGCGCCTGCTCCTCGGCAGGTATTGACGTGGATTCTGCGTCTGGGAGGCAGTGGACGACTTCAAAGCCATGCGGCCCTCCAAGCCCCTCTGGACTGTTTTTACAAGACAGAGGTGGGGCAGAAATTGGCCCAGCATCATCAGCCCAGCGCACGTGATTGGCAGCATTTGCTGACAGAGGTCCCCGCCGAAGGATGCTCGGGGAAGTGGCAGACTGTGCAGCAGCTACTCCTGCTGTTCCTTGACATGGCGCCGTGATCTGTGGGCAAGTCAAACCGCAGATTCGAGAGCCACGCACCAACAATTGCAATCGTTGCTGACTCACCTCAACACGAAGCCTGCCTCGGCCGACGTACACACGCCGAGCCTGTCGCTGGCCGTCCTCTTCGCGCGTTGCGACACTTGCGCGAGCGCGCTCAGCAGCGGCAATCATGGCCAGAGAACTGCCGCTCCTCGCCAGCAGCGGCGTTGTAGAACTCCCTGAGACAAGAGCCGGTTCGGAGTGGTGCCGACGCATCACTGGCACATTTCGCGTCTGCCGACCCTGACTCTCTGGCAGCGACGATATGCTGAGTGACAGCTCCGAGTTCCAGCGACGTGAGACACCTCGCGCGCGTGCCTGGCCCGCAGCAGCAAAAGCTTCAGCTGCGTTGATGAGTGTGGCGGCAGTAGCGCTTGGGAGCACCAGTTCCATTGGCTGTCTCCCATCCGCAGCGCCAAGGGCAGGCTGCCCCTTCAGGTCGGGGTACTTGCTGCTTTGGGCGCGTGCATTCTGGGCTTCTAACGTCTCAGACAGCAGCTGTAGAAGTTCTGGAAACAGACAGTCAGGAGGACTGGAGAGTCTCCCGATACAATTAAAAGAACAACCGGCAGCTGATGCTTGACGAACCTGCAAGCAGACCGTGCACTTCTCGCAGTGCAGCTGGATCAGGACTAAGTCGCTGCAAGGCAGCCGGGGAAACCCGCGAGAGCGATTCTTCAGATGCTTTGCTTTGGCATATTTTCACGGCGAGGATCAGATTGTGGAGCGTGCGCTTCACCAGGGTACTGGTGCGGAGGGAAGTACCAGCCTAGAGTTTCGACCATCAACAAACTTGGCACAACGAAATGATAGACCTACAACAATTGATTCGTGGGTTCGACCTGCCCCGGAAGCTGGCCGCTTCCCGTCCAGGAGGATGCAGACGCAGTGTACTTGCCGGTCAACCCGCATCAAGTAGTCCATAGTGTCGCAAAGAAATGATGGTGTCAAAATCATTGTTCTGCTCTCCAGCAAGCCGAATGTGCGAGTCGCGGCTACAAGGGGAATCAGCTTTGAGGCAAAGGAATCAAGGAAACGCACTTAGGAGTTTCTCCCTCACTGCGGTGAGCGATACACCGAGATCCGCTGCGACTCGAGAGCATTCCAGCTCTGGCGTGGAAGTTCTAGAGCTCGAAGCGCTAGGTGAAACTTGCGTATCAACGAGCAGACCAAACTCCCCGTCTTGTTGATGGCGAGGCGAAGCAAATGGGGTGTGGCTCGGCGATGAATACGGTGAGCTCCTGTTGACCTGCGACTTGTACCGACGAATGACAGGTGAGTGTGCTGCTCGTTGAAAACGGGTTGTGCTCAGAGGAGACGGTCGGGCCTCTGTCTGGGCACCCCGCAGTTCCTCACGGCGTCGCATCTCGCACGAACTGATGCCTCGAAACGGCTCCGGCTGGTCTTGGGTCCACCCTAGTTGACACCTAGGGCCTATACCGGTATCTCCCTAAAGGTCGCCGTATATAGGCCCTAGACCTTTTCTGTATTTTTCTCAAAGTTGTCGGATCGTCCTGAAAATTTCAGGGTGTGCTGGCAACACTGAGGTGAGGATGCTCTGAAATTTTGGTGATACTTTGAGCACCGGTTGCTGAGATATTGCATGTCCCCC
>QUTJ01031160.1:0-10124 GCA_003573635.1 Goniomonas avonlea | reverse complement strand
GCCAGAGGCGATACGGGCGAGACAGAGAGGAGGGAGTCGGGAAAAGAGCATAGATACACAGAGAACGAAAAGAGCATAAATACACAGAGACCGAAAAGGATTGACTGGGTGAGCCGGAGCCAGACTGAGAGAGACACAATCAAAACAGAGACAGCCGGGGCGCCACCGTCCGATGGTTCGCAGCACCCGGTAAAGACTGTGAAATCAGGGGAACGGTATGTGAACCACCCGGGGATACAGTCGTGAAACCCTGTTCGAGATGTGTTTACCTCTTTCCGCTTGGTCAACAGCATGCTCTCAATATCTTTCTTGGTTGGAAGCGGCACCTGCAATCGGTTAGGTTCAAAACGACCCACAATGCAGCCGGCGTACGTGAGACACGAAGGTCGATGTTTCGACATCCTGCTCTTCTGATTGGCTCGGTGCCCCGAATTCTTTGCGCTTTGCATCTTTGTCGTGCCACTCGAGAATGGCGTTGGCCACAGCTGCAAGAAGATAAAGAACAAACTCTCAACATGGTCGAAATTGATACCTTCCGCTTCGACAGGCGCTTCAAGCTTTTCAAGGACACCGTCATCGTCATCTCTGTACCCGTAGTAATCTGCGTCCACACATCTGTACATGTCATACCGAGTGCGTTTGGCAGGAGGGGGCACTGCGAATAAAGTGTCAAGACGAAGAAAGTTCCAAGTCATTGCGCACGAGTTTTGTGGAAAAGGTCCCGCACACCCGGAAGGTCCTTTGCGGCACCAAAATACCTGTAGCCACCAGAATTTGGGACCTCCTGGCCATCCTGATCCAAAATCTTTGGCGCACCTCGCTGTCGCGCTGTGAGCTGATGCGTTTCTGGCAACTGAACACTCACCCTGTGATCTGGGCCACCCAGTTCTGAAATACGTTTTTCCCAATGCCATTTTTCTCGGATGAGTTTGTTGATCTCGTCGTTCAAATCTCGGATTCGGTGCTCCCCAAGGCCAGCTGTGCATCATGGACGTGAGAACCTGCATCTCATGAGGGGTCGAACCAACGCACGATTTTGAATTTGCGCCACTTTTCTGTTCACCTCCTTCAAAATCTGCATGCGCCATTTCTCACTCTCGCCAATGCTGTCGCAAAGGCTCGCGAGGTAAGGGCGTCGTTCTGGTCTGCCTGTGTCCCCAGCCTTCATCCGCACCCAGCGATTGAGCATGGACTGTCGACGGGGGGTAAACAAGTACTTTCACAGTTAAACCCAAGACGAACTTACCATGGCTTTCTCTTCATTGCGCGCCATTTTGAAAGAACGCGGCCGAGGGCGTCGACTGCAAGCGCGCCTCTGCGAAAAGCCTTGCAACTCACCCCTATCTTCTTATGAGCTCTTATGGATCGCGGTGCAACTGAAAGATCAAGATTGTGGATAGATATATCGTGGCTGAAATCAATGGCGTCGCTCGAATGCTGCTGTACAGCCCGATATTTAGCATATTTTCTGTTTGTTTGAGGCCGTCCTTAAGTGTCGCCGGGGTCATTGGGCCTCACGCATAAGGATTCGGTTGATTCATTCATGAAAGGTGGTTACGTCGCTCCACTCTGAAACTCAAGTTCATAAACCGGATCTGTTCGCGTCATGGTGGACAAAGGACACAGCGCCTGGTGCCTCAAAATCGCCCTCATGCATGTCCAATACCAAAATAAAATCCGGCAGCGAACTCAAAATGTCAGGGAAAACCGTACACATCATCCCAGATCTCGCTACCAGGCGTGTGTTGTGTGTGTTGGATGTGTGTGTTGAGGGGCAAGGGAGGAGTGGAGAGGGAGGAGTGAGAGAGTGCGGCGCGATTGGGGGAAGAGGCACTGTTTGAGGCACTGTGGAGGGGGGGGGGCACTTTGGAGGAGGCACTGTTGGAGGAGGGGCGTGTGACTCACGATGGATATTACACTCGTGTCTGTGGCTCTGAAACTTAAGTCCGGCCGCTCAGCATTTCCTCACACAAAAATGCACCAACAAAGCATGAGATAAGTTGACCATCAATTCTTGTTGCAAAACAATGGACAAAAGTGATTCACACCGTGCCCAAAACCGTTTTGGCGTCTTCCAGAAATTGTCCGAGTTCAAGCTTCGGCTGCACGATGCGCCGTCAGAGCATCAGCAAGACCACGGGTGTCTTCTATCAGTTCCGTTGAGCTGCCGAGAGTCTTTGGGACATTCTTCCCACTGTATAGACCTGATAAAGAGTAATAAATAAACAATAATATGTTTTCGATCGGCCCATCAGCGCGAGCACAGCTGGGGTGGCCATGGGGGTGGCCGTGGGGGTGGCCGTCGGGGGTGGCCATGGGTGACGGGTGGCGAGGGTGGCCGAGTTGACTGGGTATCACGCGGGGCGGCGGGTAGGCCAGGGGGCGCGGATAGAGGTGGGTAATGGGATGTCACAGCGGCAGCGTCCGTTTTGGATAATCGGCGTACGTTGTAACAGCATGCAATACGCGTCCGTACGTTGCGGCACCCAGGTCACTGTCGTGTTTCTGTGTATGTGATGACATGCAAATGCGATACGCGTCATGACGGGATACCATCTGTCCCAAAGTAAATTTTCAGCGCACGTGTGGCCAAATACGATCTGTGTAAACGGCGTCCGATCGATCATGTATCGGAATGATACCCGTCGTCGTCATCACTGTCGTACGTGGTGGTACTGATCTTGTTGAACGTCTTGCCATCTTGCTGTCTTTTTCCTACGAACAGGGTGTGTGAGAGAGGGGGGGGCGGGGCGAGAGAGAGAATTCTTTAAATAGCCTGGGGCCACTGAGTGACTATCAAAAAGAGAATTCAGATGTTCGGATAGAGAATCACCAAGACCAAAAAGGGGGCCTCACTCTTGAGAGCATCTTTGAATTTGTCACAGGCACGGCGCACGAGCTCCTTGCGTCGGTAGGCGTCGGTGTGGAACAAGGACGCAAGCACGGCAAGAGCCTCCAGCTGCACACGGATTAGGCGACACATGAGAATTAATCGAGAATAAGTTGTGATTAATGGAACTTTCATTGTAGACTACTCAATGTGGATCTGAGGATTCATTGATATGTACTTGCAGATTCATCGGGATGTAATTGTGGATCTGAACCAGATACTTCTCGTTGAACGTCAGATCATGATGCGATAGGTGTGATGACTTGACTGGACAAAGGAACGCATCTCCTGACCAAATCGGTTCTCCACATGACCGACACAGATTGTAGTAATTGTAGTAATGACCGACACAGATTGAACGTACTCGCATCTGCTGCGTACTGCCATACTTCGCGTTGTAAATCAGAGGCTTGAATCCACCACTGCTTAACATTATGGGTCGGTTGACCGTGTTCGTGGCCAACCGGGCGATAGCGGAGGACGAGTGCTGCTCCATCTGCCTGTTGCCGCAGCGTGACAGCCTCACAAGGTGCGGCAGACACTTTGCCTTGAGGATGTCGACTTGATTGCGGGGGTCCAGCGACAGGAGGCTGCGGGCGGGTTACACGCCACAACCCATCTCGTGCCAGAGAAGCAAAAAACATGCCGGGATGTCTCAAATTCGGTTCCCCTCAGGATGCATCATCCATAAGCACACAACTCACTTGATGGTCAAGCACGCTTGCAGCAGAATCGCTTGGCTCTTACAGTTGAACAGCAGGATCAAATTTGGAAGGCACTTTTCCTTGACCAACATTCGTCTCGGTGGCTCCTTGCCTTTGTCCAGCACAGACCCGTTTTCGGCGAGTCGCGCGACGCACATGACAGCTAATGTCTTCACTTCGTCATCGTAGTAGGTCAACAGTTGTATAATCGCCTTCAAAGACCCTGGGGCGTCAAGGATAGCTTTGTGATTCTCCTCTGCGAGGAAGCTGTTACAGATGTCCGGAGTCACAAGCACGTACTGTGGGCGCAGAGTTCTGCCAGCGCTGTACCGGCGCATCGTTTGACCCTTTGATCCTTAAGATGTGAGGCAAGAACTCGAAGCAACACGAGTAACAGTGAGCCAGACTTGCCGGCCCCCACGGCCTGACACATGCGAAGATGCGACTTGCCTGACCTCCAGGATCAACCACTGTGGGGCACATGGACAAACACAAACGCACTGTGTTGAGAAAGCCGCGCAATCAGGCTCAGGGTTTTGTATTCGATCTGCAGGTCGTCTTGCATGTACAAATACGGGAGCAGATACTCCACGACACCTTCGTTAACGATTCGATGCCGCGCCTCTCCTGTGTGGACGGAGTGAGAAGGTACCGAGTTTCAAGCAATTCTTACTATAGGCTGCAATTCGGTAAAAGGCTTCGACTGCAATCATGTTGATCTCTGGCGGGAACTGTGGCCCTAGGAGACTCTGGAGAGGAGCGATGACACCCGCTTCAACAATTTGTACTCGGGCTTTTTCTGGGAGGATGTAAGATGCGTCACGTCCCAACACCTTAATTTTTTTTCAGACCTGAGCCGGACAGTTTCGAAATTGATTGGGCCCCCAACACACGGACCGAGACAGAGGGGGCGTGCAGCATGTTAATCAACCCATCAAGAATCCCAGCCTCGACGAGAGTGTTTCTGGTTCTGTCTGCCAGATGAACGACATTAAAACCATTTTTCACTCGTGGAATGAAAAATTGCACCATCAGTGCTGGCCATCTTCAAGATCTCCTGTGCTGCCTTCTTTTGATTTCGCACATTAGAGGACTTGCTGGCAGCAGCAACGCGTTCAATATCAGATTGAAAGTACTTCACAGCTGGACCCAGGTCTTTCTGCTTTTTGCCAGAAAGGGACGCAGCGCATCCCATTGTGTGTGACAAGGGATCTTTTATGGAAAAATGTGAAGTTCAATGCGGTCGCTGCTCATGTCGGTTGCAGTTTGTTGTGATCGTACGCTGCTCATATGACGCATTGTCGGAGGCTCAACCGATGCTCAGCCTGAGGATGCTGGGGACAGAGATCGGAAGATGAAGGAAGAATGTGTGATTTGTTGCTGAGCGCTGCATTTTCAGGCGATCTCGTCACTGTTGAAAAGCTTGTTAAACGGAACGGTGATCTTGTGTTTGATGCTCAGGACGAGGATGGCGACTCTCCACTTCTGTATGCAGCCTTGAATGGCCACTCCCCGGTCGTGGAGTATCTTCTCGCGAACGGTGCACCGGTGGATGGAACAGGGCAAGATGACACCACTCCTCTTATGTGTTCTGCTTTTGGGGGGCATGAAGATGCCCTTGAGTTGCTTATCGATGGGGGTGCCAGCGTAGAGAGCCGCGATATCGACGGCCGAACCGCGCTCATGTTTGCAGCATTGCAGGGACACGGAGTGCTGGTTCAACATCTGTTGGCCTACGGTGCTTCTCCTGACACAAAAGACAAGGTTGCAACATCCAGCTTTCAGATCGATGCTCACCCCCTGCAGCACTTCTGCACGGCAGCCGACCTCGCATTGGCAAACAGCCACAAAGCCCTGTCTGAAACGCTGCGCCTGAAGCAGGTGCATCACTCTGTAAGTGGTAACCTGCTTGAGCGAACGGCTTCCTCATATTGTGAATAGCCTGCAGTTGACGATAGTGTCACACGATCGCTGTGTGCCGTGGCAGGGCGAGGCATGGTGCTGCGATTTCGCAAAGGTGCCCACCTGGTCCGAGAGGTAGGGCGGTTTTTCATGCACCCATATATCAACACTCGTTCGCTCCCAATAGTTGCGCCAGCCCCGGTGCTTTGGGAAGCTTTCGGTGTTCAAGTGCATTAATGTCAGCTCCCAGGCAAAGTCAGACAATGGACTTCGTCACGGTAGCACAGCCACGGAAGATCTGCAAGTGAAGGTCCTCACACTGCAAGTTCAGCAGCTGAAAAACTCCCTGGAAGCTTCTCGCGCAGAAACCCTGCGAGCGAACACGGCACGCAACGGAAGTGCAGACCAAGATGCTGAGTTGGAGCAGCTACGGGAGCGGGTCGCGGAGCTGGAGATGCAGGCCGAGGACCAGGAGTCTCAAGTCGAGGCAATGACTGAGATGACGCACGCGGCTGAAGCTCAGTTAAAGCAAGCCTCTCAGGTGTGTTCACTATCGATACACTTCCGAACGATTGTGTGTCTGCGACGTCTAACACAAAGATAGACCAGCACAAGACACAATTCTACCCTCTTGGTCCCAGGACCTACTGAGATTGTGGCGCATTTTGCCAAAATGAGAACGTACTTGACAGGATGCAGAAACGCACGCTGCGCGGGTTGTTGAGCTCGAGGCAGCGCTGGCCGCAGCCATGTCAGCAGCTCCAGGACCCAATCCTGCACCCAGTGATAGTGACGATGCGGCGAAGCGAACGCAGCTGTTGAAGTTGCGAAGAAGGCCGAGTCAGCGGTCTGGGACGCTTGTCGGGGTGCGTTCTCTGCGAGTCTCGTGTCCCGTGTCTGTGCTGTGTGATTGCATGTGTTGTCTCTCTGTGCGTGTCCGCGTGTTTTTGTGCGCATGTGTCCAAGTGTGGGTGCTCAAAGTACGTTGATCAGTGCGCGAGCGAGCACTGCTAACACGACAACCCCACCTGTACGCATCGAAATTGCACACTGGTAGAATTGGTTCGAGCTGCTGTGGCTGTCGCAGGCGTGTGTGCTGTGTCTGGTCACTGTCTGGAACTAAACAACACCTTTAGGCACCAGAGGCTGCTGGAAGCGAGAGTGGCGAGTCCACGAATTCTCCTCGTCATCAGGCGACTGCACACTCTGGGGCTGATGGTGTTAGTGGTGAGGGCGGAGATAATGTAACACTGCTGGAACGCAAGGTGAGACGATCGCAGCTGATTGAGGTCGTGGGACTGAGAAAGGCCAATGGCGTCATTGGTGCTATGGCAGGCCACAGGCCATCTCTTACCCTTGGAGATTCTTACACTTGGTGTCAGGCCACCCGCCAACTCTTGCACTTGGTGGTCTGGCCACATTGTACCACTGGATCACTGCACCCCTGACTGCACCGCTGCACCTCTGCACCACTGCACCACCGCACCACCGCACCACCGCACCACCGCACCACCGCACCTCTGCACCACTGCACCTCTGCACCACTGCACCACTGCACCACTTCCCTGCGCACCTGCACCACTCTACACCACCTCTGCTCCCCTGCACCGCTTCACCACTCTGCACACCTGCACCTCTGCACCTGCACCTACGTGCACCACTGACTGCGCCACTGCACGCCAGCACCTGCACCCCTGCACACCTGCACACCCGCACACCCGCACACTTGCACCTCTGCACCTCTGCACCTCTGACGCGTCGCGCCACTGACTGCGCCGCCTGCACCACAGTGCGAGAGCCCTTTCCGCCGTTCCCACCAAGTTCCTTTTCTAGTCCTGCTTCGTGCTCTAACTTACGGCGCCGTACATTGTCCCTCATCCCGTCCCGCGTCACCCGTATCGAAACCCCTGGCAGATGCACCGCAAGGCGCTGAAGCAGGCTCAGGAGGACGCGATCAGGGCGACTGCGGCTCTGGACCAGGCACTGCGGCGTGCTGCAGCTGCGGAGCTAGCACGCGACGACGCTCGCGGCTCGCTCTCCCTCCTCGAAAACGACAAGCTCAGGCTTCAGAACGAGCTTGCAGCGGCACAGGAGGCGCTGGCCGTGGTACGTCCCGAGCTCGAGTGTTGCAGCGTGGGGTGGCTCGTGCTGCTCTAGGTCCAGTGTGGGAAGAGAGAGTGGACGTGTCGGCCCACTGCACTCGTGCACCCACTCACACCCTCATCGCTCACCCACCCTCCCACTGCACTCGTGCACCCACTCACACGCTCATTGATCACCCACCCTCGTGCACCCACTCACACGCTCATTGATCACTCACCCTCGTGCACCCACTCACACGCTCATTGATCATGAGTGTTGGAGGTATGCGTTGGAGGTACGGGCAGCGTGTCGGTAGAGCACAGGGAGTTTCTTCTTCTTTCTTTCTGAGCCTTGACGTCAGGCACGCACTGCTGCAGAGAAGGCAACCAAGGAGGCAGAGACACAGGCAGCAGGTGCTGGGCGGGCCAAGCAGCAAGCAGAGGTGCGAGGAGATTAGAACCCGAGACGTACGACTCAGAGACTCGGTGACGTATCTCATAGGTTGCATGCAGAGGTCCGAAGAGATTGGAACGGTCATATCTCCGAGGTTGCACAGCTGTGATTCCCAGAGACCTATGAGCAAAGACAGACAGCTCCCTGTTGTGGGTGCAAAAGTCTTGGAGCGGTTGTCCTCCCTGGATGAATTGCGCTGTCGATTTGAGTGTGACGGCTCACCGTTTTTTGAGTGTGGCGGCTTACCGAAGTTGGAGCTGGCAGTGGCAATAGAGAGCACAGACGTGACGTTGAGGGTGTAGTAGTACAGCAGGGCGCGGCAGCAAGCCGTGCGCACCCGCTGTCGCATGCAGACTCTGACTGCGGTTACGCCTCAGGAAGCCGGGGCACGAGCGGCTGGGCTCGAACGGCAGGTCGCCCAAATGCAGGCTGCCACCTTTGTGACAGGTGTCACGGGCGTCGAGGAACAGCGAGATCACTCTCAAGTTGCGGTTCTTGGAGAGCGCGTGAAGGTTCGTCTGCGTGGGCGCGATGGTTCCCCTTGTCCCCTGCCGCCCCTCACTCCTCCCTTGTCTCTCCTCTACCGTCTCTCCTCGAGGATGCCTCCTCGCTCGCTGGCCTGATCCAGACGGTGCTCTCTCCTCCTGCTGTCTCTCCCTGCCTTGGTCCCATGGTGCTTCGCAGGAACTTGAAACGATGCTGGTGGGGGCGAGGCAGCGAACCGTGCAACTGGAGCAGGTCATTCGAGACGAGTTCGCTGCTGAGTTGCAGAGTGCCCGCACCCTGACCCGCGAGGCAGAGGCTACTTGTGAGGAGCTCCAGGTCTGTTTATTTTGTGCACGAGAAGGAGCGTGAGAGTGGGAGCGATATTGAGAGCGCACACGAGAGAAAGAGTGAGAATGAGAGTGAGAGTGAGGAAGAGTGAGAGTAGCGAGTATCATCGCGGGTTCCCCGGAGAGCCATGACTTGGGCTCAACACGGACCAAAGCTTTCCACTACTCCAGGCTATCCAAATCCGATCTAGCACGTGGTGTGAAATCCCCTTGCGCTAACCTACTGTGTGCGCGCGCCTGTTGGCGAACGATCTCTGATAACGCTCATCGTCCCCGATTCCATGCTTCAGCTCGCACCGCAGTGGCGCACACCGTCTGGCTCTGTGAGCCCACCCAAGGGCGCGAAGGACCCTGCACGCCGTGCCAACCTCACCCGTCGTCCAATCAGCATCGTTGGACACTGAAACAGCCGGCTTTGACGACATCGCTAGAAAATCAGTTCTAGAGAGTGTGTCTTCAACCATCCGAGAATTGCTGACCAGTCACGGTCTCTTCTCTCTTTCTCTTGCCTCCACGCAGATTTCCATGGAATCTGTGACCGCTCAGCTGTTGCTTGGAGGTTGCACCCCCTCTCTCTTGCGCTCGCTCCCACCCACCCATGCACTCCTCGCTCACTCACTGACCCCCCCCCCTCCCCCCTCTCTCTCTGTGATGACAGCGCTGGCAGAACAAAGTGGCCTCGCTGGAGAGCCAACTGCGGGCCGCCGAGGCGAGGGACGGCGGGGTGCTAGCTTCACTCAACACGCAAGTGGACACTGGGGAAGTCATGCAGCTCCGCGCCAGTGTGCAGGCTGAAAAGGAAGTATCTACCGCTCTGCGCGCGGTGCGTGCTCCTGCTCCTTCCTCTCGTCCTCCCACTCCCACTGACCCCCACCTTACTCCTGCTCTTGCTCCTGCTTCTCTCCTTCTCCCACCCCGACTCCCACTCCTGCTCTGCTACTCCCACTCCCACCCCTACTCCTGCTCCTGCTCCTGCTCCTGCTCCTACTCTCACTCCCACTTTCACTCCCACTCCCACTCTCACTCCCACTCCCACTCCCACTCCCACTCCCACTTGCCTCCGCCCTTGCCCTCGTCCTCGTTCCCTCTCTCCCCTATCTCCCTCTCCCTCTCCCTCTCCCTCTCCCTCTCCTCTCCATCTTCCTCTCTCCCTTCCGTTCTCTTCGTAACACGCGTACCCGCACGCAGAGCAGCGGCCACCTTCTTCTCGGCCTGTACACTCGCACGGGGATACAGCGCCCGTGCGAGGGAGAGGGCGAG
>QUTJ01031159.1:0-10121 GCA_003573635.1 Goniomonas avonlea | reverse complement strand
GGTTCAATTCGCGGTCGAAAAACAATCTAAAATTAACTGAATATTAGTATTTTGGCTAGATTTTCAGTTAACTGAGTGTTTTTTTGGCTAACGAGATGTTTCGCAACAAAAATAAAACGGTTTTTTGTATCGTTTTCGAGGAATCGAAACAAATACCGTTTTTTGTTTCGCCCTTCCTTGCCGGCTGGTACCAGCCTGGTAATTAGCAAGTAGGCACTAGCTAGCTACTAGTATACGTAGCTAGCTAGTCCCTTGGAAAACTATTTGCATAAGCATTTAACGTTCGTTATCTATCAAGGTGGGGTTGCCGCCTGGCTGCCTGTGGCTGGCACTGGCTGCCTCCGTCTGCACAAGTTGAACGGCAACTACAGGTCTTGGATGTGGGGTGGAGGATGTGTGTTTTCGCAGCTCAGAAGTCGTTCTTCGCTGTGTATGTGGCGCTCCGGGGTGGCGTGCTCGCGCCTACAATCTCGCGTTCAGGGTCATGATGCAGTTCGACGCTCGTTCTCCACTGTACCTCCTGATCTCAAAGATCAACTTCGGTCGTTGTTCAAACTCGTGCACCCAGACCTTTTTGCGTCATTTCCAAAGGAGCAACGCCAAAACGAGAAAGCCCTCCAGACAGTAAGCCTCACACACTCCTTTCTTCGCGAGTTGATTTTTTTTCTTGCGTAGCTTCAAGCTTTTCTGGACACCGCCAATGGTTCTCATGCTCCCGAGAAGTTTCCACTGCTTTTCCGGCTCCGACCGAAAGAAAGCGACTCAGACACCAAGTTGCGCTCAGTGTCGTTAACATTACATTCTGGTATGCCCCGTGGTTGCTCGATTCATTTTGCCGACGAGCTCGCGGAGTGCAGGTGGCACACCCAAGCAACATCGCCAGGAGCTGTCGCGTCTCTTTTCAGCGCTGGGTCTTGGTAGTGAATTTTCCGGCGGTAATTAACGACGTGACATGCGAAACATTGTTTTGACCGTCCCGTAGGGACTGTCAGGACCAACAGTGGGCTGGAATCATTTTTAGCAAGTGCAGGTAGGTGTCACCTGCGACTTCGTGGTGGGTTGACAAATGTCACACAGTTGGCGATGCAGAAGATTTGCAAGAAAAGTCTTTTGAAAAATGGCGCAAAGTTCAAGTTGCCAAGCACCGGCTTCGGCTGCGGCATCCTGTTACCCTGACCTTTGATCAAGTTCAGTGCCCAGATCTGTGTCTCGCATCAGTGGAGCAGGTGCGTCCGAACCTGGTTAGTCTCAGTCGAGTTTGCTCTTGTTGTTCTCTTTCGAGAAAACCTGTTGGGCATTTCGCTTTGATCGTTTACTGCATGTCAGATCCTCGATTCGGACGTTGACGAGATTCTCCGGGAAATTGGGCATGAACTGCATGGCGGAAAGTTACGGGTTGGAACTGGGACTTCACACGTTGATTGGAAGGTGCACTTGACATCTCCTTTTCCCCTGTGATAAATGCAATTCCCCGATGCTGCGTTGATGACATGCGCTTCCCCTAGGGGGACATCACACTCAGCGCTTCCGAAACTGCCAAAGACTGGTCGCATTTCCTGCGAGCACAATGCAAAGGTGATCTTAACCGTCGCCGCGAACTCCTCCGATCCCTCCGGTAACGTGCTGGCAAGGACCCATTCTCGGCGCCCAACACCCGCTGCAGGAAGCTCGAGCGTAGGGCTGCCTCAGCGACTGGCCTAGCCTATGTTCATGGCGACGATAGTGTCGAGGACAGTTCGGCATATTTAGCGTTCCTCCGAGCATTGGTGTCGCGGCCTCATAACCTCCCGGGCTCTGCGGTCGGCAAATTAGTTTTGCTTGTTATCCCTCCCGTGGACCCAACTGACCCTGCTGAGCCAACTCTTTCGGATCAGGTGCTGCGGGTGGTGTGTGTTCGTGTGGTTCCACACTTGTGTCGTGTTGCATGCCTGCTTTTCGTGCCATTCTGCCTGAGCTTGCTTGCCTAAGGAGACGACACCCGCGCTCTGGGTTGTAAGAGGCCCCAGGAATCGATTTTGTTTGAGCTGGAGTCAACATTGTTTCAGTAACATTGCTGCGGCAGGGGCAAGTGTGGCTACAGAGAGCCACCGGGGTAGTTGTAACACGACTCCCCGGTGACCTGTTGCGTGTGGACGGCCCGTGCCTGTCGGACGAGCCTCTTGTAGCCGAAGGAGTTGACCGTGTCTTGGACTATTTAAATGTTTCGTGGCCCAGTGTTATGGCTGCCCGCCACACCTTTTTGGTGCGCCATGTTCAGTGTTCCTGGGATTCCGTGGGCACCGGATGTGATTCTTCGTGCCCCCCTCTGGCATTTGTGGGTGTGTTTCGAGCTAACGGGTCTGTCACGTTCTGTTTCAACCTTCCTCTGGTGTAACGCAACACCTCTGTCGCGGCAATGTCACTGCCAGCTTGTCACGGCCAACATTACCCTGGTGTCGCGAACGGTCGCTACTCGGACGTAGCATCGCTTCTGTTCCCCTGACACACGCGCGAGTGGGCAGCTGTATTATTGCAAGCCATGCATGCAAACGGGTTTTCAGCGGTTTTCGAATTTACCATTTCTGTCTGCAGGCGCAACGGGAGATGCTGAGAACTTGTATCACGAACACCACTCGTGAACTGGAGGTATGCCTATTGCATTTTATTGTACATGATTGTGGCAATGCGTTGTGGCCGTGCTTCGCAATTGTGGTCTTGTTCTTCACGTTCGTTTTGCAGGCGGAAATGATTTCCATGGATCCAGCGCTGGGAGCAGAATGTGTTGCCGCGTGCTGCCGGCACCTGGTGCAGGACGCCGATCGACTCAAGACCTTCACCCGCGGTTTGCATATGTGAGTGCTTTTTGTCACGATTCAGGGTTCAGGGTTTTAAACAAAGATTATGCAAGACATTGATCGAATCCTTTCCGCTGTTGGTATCTGTGAGGGTTTGTCCGGAGTGTTTGGAAGCGTGGACAAGACACCTGACTTCTAAGTTTTTCAGAGTTCCTGTGACCAGCGGACATTAGTGGGATTGAGGATTCTTGCCATCCTTGAAGACTATTGCGTCTTTACACTCTGACACCCAGACGCGTGGCAACCGAGTATGCACTGCGTGAAGATGGGAGTTTGGAGGTTCCATGGGACTTCGCCGGCCGGTCCTAGCACGCTGCACCACCCACGACTGTAAAAATACAATGTATTGTAGTTCCTCACAAATAGCAGTCTGCAAATGTGCAAAAAAAAGTCGTTGCTTGTTGGAAACCTGATGCAGTCTAATTCATCTACTTGGCTGTCGAGTCCTAGCAATTGAGACAACCGTCTACCTCCTGTGCGTCGGGAGCCTTGGCAAAATCAGGCTCATCGTCCAAGTCTGTCAGCACAATTTCGTCTTCTTCATGCACTGCCGTGCCAGCCTCGGTTGGGGAACTTTCTTCGGCGCTGTCCATTTGCGCCGTTGGAGACTTGAGTGCGAACTCCGCTGGTGCCTCGCCTGTCCCTCGATGCGGGATGTCGACCGCCAAACGGTTTCCCAAGTAAGTTCCACTAATCCTGGAAGAATCACTGAACGAAGCAAGTTGATACCGTTTCTGTAAAGCAACCTTGCCATTCTTCACTGCACTGACGATCAACATGCGGTCGCGTGCCTCCAGCGACACATCATCCCACCGGGGGCAGTGCTCGGGGTGGATTATCACCACAGTGTCGGCAAACGCTTTGTGCTCAACGTTTTCGGTAACCCGATTGCATTGGGCTTCTCTTTGAGCTTGTAGAAACTGTTCATGCTGCTGCTTTTGGAGCGCTCTGTGATGCTCAAACCACGAAGGTTGAGAAATCCTGTGCGAAGGCCATTGCTCCGACAAAGACAAAGAATCAACCTCAACAATGAAGAACGGAAGTACAACGGTAACTGGAATAAGAAGAAGTAGGTGGGTCGGTTTCATGTAAATGTCTGAGGTCTGCGCGTCCTGGCTGCTTTTTATGCTGCCGACAGCGTGGATCCTGCCTGGGATCACGCCAGCCAAAATATCCAATTGCAAGATCTCCGATAAGTCAACGTTTTCCTACCGGAGTCGCTACTGTAGTAACTGCACTATATTTAGTAGCCATGACCATCGAACCTAACAAATCAAGTTTCAATTTTTGTTAGTTAACCTTAGGTACGATCTGTTCAGCCCTTTCGGCCAGACACCGCTGAGAGCCTGAGACGCGAGTTGTCCGCATGTGTTGCCCAGAAACATCTGCCATGGATGATCCGTCGAGGCAGAAGCTTTAGAGTTGGCTCTTGTAGCTCGCTCTCCCACATTAAGCCTTGGTGATGACCGTCTTGACGAACTGGTTTATTCTTGCTTTCGAGACTCACGTTGCATTACGCAAACCGCCCGCCGCCAAGCTGTAAACAAGCAAGTAAAGAAGAAGCCAGCGTACTTGGTGAGACAAGCTGTTCCGTCGAACCTTGTTCACAGGCTGGGCGTGTGCTTCGGACAATCATGGTGCTGCGGATGATCTACCATGAACTTGTCTTTTACATCAATACATTGGCGACACAAGCGGCGTCGTGCACACCACTGCGGTTGTTCCAGCCCGGCGCGGCGTTGGGGTTGTTCGAGCGGGGTGCGGCGAATGCTGTTGCTCTCATAGAATACAGGTTGTTGAGTGCAAGGTGCCACGCACAACAGGAGGTTAAATACTCCAACGGGCCCCGCACCGGTTGCACTCAAGTTCCAGGCGGTTGGGCGTGACGCGGTTGGAACTAGTGGAAGTCGACGAGCATTTGATGCAGCGGTACGACTGGACGTTCTGAGGCACCGACGACGGAGTTAGTGCTGCGTTGGTGAGCGGGTCGTCCCTGCCCAGCGACTGCGGCGTCCGCCCACACTGCGTGCGTGTCACTCCTCTCTGAGCAATCAAGTTAGGCACCACGGCTTCCGCCCGCCGCATGCGGGTTACCACTCTCTGAGCAATAATATTATCACCAAGTTCGGCACTGCGGCTTCCACCCTGCATGCGCGTTACTGCTTTCTGAGCAATAAGTCAGCACTGCGGTTTTCGCTGCATGTGCGGTACTGAGCAAGTCAGGGACTGCGGCTTCCTCGAGCAATACTATCAACCAAGTCAGGGTTGCGATTTCCGTCCGCATGCATGCACTCGAGATCACCGTACACCCAGCGCTCCTGGTAATGAAACAGCATGGAATAAGACGCAGCACGCCACCACCGAAATCAGATAGCAGGATCAGGAGACTGTGTTGCCTCATCACCGCAGCCTGGTATCTGCAATGCACGCACCTTGTCCTTGCGCTTGACATCGGCGCCTCGGTCAATAAGGAAGCGACAGAGGTTGGCGTGTGAATTGCGCGCTGCGTAGTGCAGCGGCGACATGCCATACTGCGGAATGGGTTACGGTCAAATCAGGCAACAGTCAAAACAGGAGAGACCAGTGACAGTCAAAGCAAGGAGACCAAGGCAGACACGGGCATTTATGAAGGGGCACAGGCGCGCAGGTTGCTAGAAAGCATGCGTTTAGGGGTGCCCACAGAAACGCAACGTCGCAGAAATCGTGCGCACATTGTCCACAGGGTCAACGCTAGCGCCACTTGCGACAAGACGTCGACAAGTTGGAACAAGACCTGCAGCTGCTGCCAAGTGCAGCGCCGTTTTCCCAAACTGTGTTGCTGGTTAGTCCGCGAAATTGGATGCCGCCAAACTTGCTTGTACCGTGCGTCACAGCCGGTCACCCTACATGGAGTTCACGACGCGGGTGCACGAATTCATAGCGCGAGTGCATAACACGAGCGAATCATAATAACACGAGCGCAGAGAGTGCAGACAAGAGGAGCACAACTCAGGTTTGCGTACCAGGGATGCATAACATGAGTACGAGCACAACAACACAAGAGCATAACACGTGTGCAGAGAGTGCGCAACAATGGGATGACAGGAGGGCACACCCGAGGAAAACACGAGTACGAGGGCGCGGGACGAGGATAATGTACCATGTCTGTTTTGTCGACGGCGGCGTGGCCCTCGTCGATCACGCACTGCGTCACCGGGTCGTTGCGGAGTGCCGCGTGGTGCAGCACTGTCCAGCCAGCCGTGTCACGGTCGCCGAATGATGCATGGTCCCTCGCCAACACCAGGGCTCGCACCTGCAACAACTTTCGGATTAGCATTGCAGCACCCTTCGAGAGGTGGTCAAGCAATCAGTAATCAACCGAGGGTCGTGCCTGGTGCTGCTGCGACTATGTCCTGGTGTACAGGGACAGTTATTCAGTGGTATGCGAGGACTGTTTCGCAGCACACGTACAAGGACCGCTTCGCACTACGTCCTGGTGCACAGACCGTTTGCAGTATGTCCTTGCGGACAAGGACTGCGATGTAGTACGTTCTGGTATAAAATGATCATGTCCTGGTGTACAAGGACCGTGATGGAGTACGCCCTGGTGTCGAGGATAATTTGCATCATGTCCTGTACACGGACTGTAGCATCGCCACGAGCAAAAACGCACCACATCAGGATTTTCAGCGCGGTGGAGAGGCGTGCGACCGAGGTTGTCAGTGGTGCGACCGTCGAGTGAGCGAGCCGCGAGGGCTGCAGCAACCGAGTCTCCGTCCTGGGCCAGATGCAGCGGTGTCCCCCCAACCTGATTCGGATTTCAGGCACGCACATGCGCGCTGAGAAAAAAACGACAGCCGAGGACAAAAAATCACTTACTCTGTCTTTGAGCGTGGTGTCGGCCCCAAGTTCGATCAGCCGTTTGATGGAAGCCGTCTTGCCGCTCTGCACAGCTTGGTGCAGCATGCTACGGCCCATCTATCCATGTTCCGATTCAGAACCAGTGAGATAGCACAAAATCCATATTTACCCAGTCACGCTCGTTCAGGTCTACTCCTGCATTTCGAAGCTCCAGGATGCTCGGCAGGTCCTCAGACTCGACGGCGGAGGCAAGGTGCGAAGACACATGATGAGCTACATCAAGCTGCTCGAGCGCCTGCTCCGCCCGCAAGTGTGGGACTCTCCTTGATAGTGTTGCAACATAAGTTACAACTTGGCTGTCCAATGTCCCGACTAGCGCCCCACTCTTTCGACACTGCGAATCCACAAAATCAAGGCATGCCGCGAAGTCATCAGCTCCAGCAACAAGAATGTCCCCTTTATCGTCAACAGAATAGGCGAACGTGACGGGGCGACCAAACTCCTTTTTTAGCCTCCACCGCACATCAGCCCACCGAGCATTTTTCGGGAATCGCACGTCCTTTCCCTTCCAGCCGTCTCGGCAGCGAAGAACGAACTTCACAGGTCAGTGAAAGGCGCGAATATGGAAGTTGTACCTCAGAAAAAACATGACCGTATTGCCCAGTGGACGAATCCATCTCTTCTCCTTTGATAATTCGGTCGCCGCTCACCCCGAAAACTGTCAGCTCCAGATTTCCCTCGAGCTGGTTCTTCCGACGACAGTCTTCATCAATCCTGGTCAAACATTTGAAACAAGAACAGCAAGGGAAAAACTGCACCAGTCCAACATCGTCTGAAACTCTCTTTCACTCTCCACAGTTGTTCGGGTCAGGTTCCTGCCAATGTACTCAAACATCACGGGCTCCCCAAACTTGCGCTCGAGTGTGGCCAGACAACTGTCCCACTTGATTGTAGGTGGCATGTGCACTGTTTTTTCTAATCGGCCCTTTCTACAAACAAAACAGAGCTCCACAAAAGTTCTCCGGTGCGCATCTTGAGAGCGAGTGCTTTGAACCATGAGGCCCGGTAAACTACAATGTATCGTCCAGTAGCAGTACTAGCTAGGCTACTACGTCTATCTAGTAGTAACAGTGTAGTTACACACAGCAGTCTACTGTTGTCAAGTCCTACTACTAGTAGCTACAGTAGTAGGTAAGTCGGTAATTTTCGGCAAAGTCTTGTCTGTTCGGTGAGTTCGAAAGTTCTCCAGAGCCCTGCACCCAAAGCTCGCATGCGATGGCTCAAGAAATGGGTGCCAGCTGTGCAGGGACGTGTGATCCGAATTTCAAGCATCCATACTGGAGAAGCTAACGCAGCGAACTTGAAACTACGAGCTGAAGTGTTCAACAAGGCGTTAACAGCATTCAAGAATCCTGACTCCCAGAAACATGACATTCTGGCAATTCTTTCATCTGCACACGTATGTGCTGTTTCAAAAGCCGCAGTCACTCCCTTCTTCATAACCCTCTCTTCAGCCGGAAGCCCGAGTGACAGGGAACGAGGTGTTTGCCAACGTTGACACTGCTTTGCGGCACGTCCACTTTTACGGGTTTGATTACGACTACACACTAGCAAGCTATTCTGGTGTGCAACACTTTTTTGAGAAATTGAAAATCTCGACACCTTTTCAACTTCTTGTGAGCAGATGCACTCCTGGAGCATATCTACACCAAGGCGAGGAACCGTCTGGTCAACCAGGGGTATCCTGACTCTCTACTCGATGTCCCTTTTGATCGGAGCTTTGCTGTAAGAGGCCTTCATTTTGACCAAAAGACAGGGTGTGTCCACGACCGGACTTTCAAATGATACAGTCCTTGTGATAACTGAGCGAGCCTGACGCGGTGGCAGTTTCCTGCTCAAATTGGACATGTTCAACAAAATTGTATTGGATTGCGTCTATCATGGGCGAAGACAGGTCTCAACTCTCGAGATCATTGAACGGTGTGGGGTTCTTTGAAGCCACCTCTGAGAATAAGTTCTGATATGTGCTGCAGGTACCAGGGAACACGAGTGTCCCCGGCATACATGAACATCAACCTCCGTATGATGACAGACAAGTTCTGCTTGCCAGAAGCAACACTGTGCGTACTTCGACTACGTCGATGGCATTTCCCTGCACGTTGTGTTGAAGACGGCTGAGGACTGAAACTAGAACGGACAGATACGCCGATGCCATGCAAGCGTGCATGAACCATGGTTTGGAGTTTTCACCTCCCAACGTGTTCTCCGATGTGCGGACCTGCATTGAACAACTCCACCTCACGGGCGAGCTCCACAGGTTACCGCAATATTTTTCTGCCCGTGTCTTCTCTCAGTGTCGTCCTGTGAGAGCACGCACTCACAAAGAGGCACAAAGAACTCTCTCACAAGTGTTGCCGTCCCTCTCACAGAGCGCCGCAGTGATATTGTCAGCACACCCGAGGTCCTCATTGATGACAACCCCCTGCTGTACCAGCTACTCACGCGACTGCGAAACGGAGGGAAGCGGCTCTTTCTCCTCACCAACTCCCCTTTCGCGGTCCGTGCACAGTCATTCCCGCAGTCTTGTCCGTGCCGCTGTCTCTGTTGTCTCCATTTTTCCTCTGTGGCCGTTCCGTGTCTCGGCACAACCTGCCCCTGTCTCTCGCTTGTTGCTTACTGTTTGAAGCAGTTTGTGGATGCGGGAATGCGACACTTGCTCCGCCATGACCTCGAACCGTCGGCGCTGCACCAGTGGCCCATGCTCTTCGATGTCGTGGTGCGCGTGCCCCCTTTGTGTTTCTTGCTTCTCGCTTGTCACTTCTCACTTCTCACATCTAGCTTCTCGCTTCTCGCTCACTACACGTCTTGCTACTCACTTCTCACCCGCTTCTCACCTTCCACTTCTCACTTCTCACTCTACTCCTTACTTCTCACCACCGGCCCATGCTCTTCTCACTTCTCACTTCTCACTTTTGGCGCGGTGTTCAATTCTTTCCTGACCCTGTTGCGCTAGCTCGCGGCGTTACATTCGGAACACTCTGTTTTGACACTTCCCTCTGTTGCCTCGCAGATGTGCTCTGCCAAAAAACCCGGGTGGTTCACGTCGCAATCAACATTCCGCAAGCTTGTTTACAAGGACGCGGTGCACCACACATCGCTTGAGTTTGTCAAGGAATTTCGCCGAGGAGAGGCGAGTTGCTCGTTTCAGAGAGCAAGCACACGCATGTCATTGCTGATTGAATCAAGCACACGCCACTATGGGTTTGCTCTCCAGTAAGCAATGGACACACTCGCTCGGATTGACGTGCGCTTGTGCTTTTGCCAAGTCCTTCGAGTTCTCCAGGTGAACTTGGTTTGGAACGAGTCCAACCAAGCACTTGGACTCGTTCCACGGGGGGAGTGGTGTCAGGCACCAAGTCAGAGACGGAGCGGAGTGGTGAGTGTCAG
>QUTJ01031158.1:0-10104 GCA_003573635.1 Goniomonas avonlea | reverse complement strand
CGTGCCAGTGTGCGAGTGTGCGTGCCGCGACGTGCCAGTGTGCGAGTGTGCGTGGCGCGACGTGCCAGTGTGCGAGTGTGCGTGCCGCGACGTGCCAGTGTGCGTGGCGTGTGCATGCGTGACGACGCTCAGTCTCTCCATGTTCGGGCAATGACTGTGTTGGGATCAACGCGTCTTTGTACGCGCTGATGCGTGATGTGTGATGCGTGATCCGTGATGTGTGATGTGTGAGTTGTGGTGTTGCCATCAACGCGCACACCACCGCAAGACAATGAGCTCATTCGACATAATCGTCACCCTGGGAAACAGTTGGGCCGACGTTTTTCATACAAGGATTTTCGCACGCCCGCACCCAAGGCTGGTGTCAACAGTCCTGTTGAACATTGCAACAGCTAACACTAAGATTCATCAGTGTCCGAGATATCGTGCACAAACCTCTGGGTGACACGAGCACGACTTCACAACGCCTTAGTCGCCAACACCACCACCCCTTGGTCAAAAACACCACCACCCCTAGGTCAAAAGCACCAACCTGGACGACTGGCTCGGCAATGGGTTGCCCCTGGAGCACCAGGAACTCCGCCTCGTCCTTGTCCGAGTTCAGCAGGTGTATTGCTCTGTCTCCACGCACGTGCACAGCTCTGTGCTGCAGCAACTGGTGCCCTGCGACCTGCACCGCACTCCCCTGTGTTGATCTTTACTTGGTGTGTCTCTGTGTTGCAACACCATCGAGTCCTAGGTCGAGTGGCTCAGTTACAACGGTGAACATATCGCTATGGACACTCTTCCACACACTGTACCTTGAAAAAGTAGATCATCCTGCCCGTGGATGCCACTGTTGATGGAAGAGTCCACTCAGCTTTGGGTTCCATCTGAATCTGTGTGTGTGGTGTGGGTATGTGCGCGCGCACACACATGTGTGCTGGGTGGAAACACTCACGAGAAACATTGCCACGTCGGTCGCCTCCCGCGCAGCCCATGATCTGGGAGGTGGTGGCGGAGGCAGTGACACTCCTTCTAGCTTCCCTGCAACCACTGCCACTGTTGTGCCCCTGCCTTCAGCATCTCTTGCCTCGAGCCGCGGGATCGACTCGTTCCACAGCATGGCAAAGTGTGGTGCGGCACCCTTGTCGCTCTTTGGGAGATTAAGCCAGATCTGTGGGACAGGGGTGTAAACAACGCTCAAAAGGACACGTTGTCAACGCGCCTGAAAAAGCTCGAGACGATTGCTGCCAGTCCGGTTCAGGAGCGGGAACATCTCGGAGTGCGAGACACCCCCTCCCGCTGTCATCCACTGCGACGATTGTCACAACAGCAACAGAGTTTTCCAAAGCAACCTGTACATCTCCACCACCAAAGCGAGCTGAGGCACCAGTGGAGTCGGCGTGGTCAATTCGTCCGTGGCGCACAATGGTGACCTGCGCCACGCCGTCAAAACTGTTTGACACAAATGGGGAAACGACGCACAGTTTCAAACCCACTGTGCGGGTGCTGAGGAAAGCCGGGCACAGTTTCACCATGATACATGCGCCAGCCATCCTTTCCAGCGAAGTCTGACCCAATATTTCGGCCTTCTAGAGAGGCGTCGGGGCCCATGCCCTCGTTCCCGCGTGGATACGTGTCATCGTGGTAGACACTTTGAGGGGGGAGGGGGGGCGTGAGTGGCCGCAATGGCAAAATACCAACAACGCCCAGGTCATTGGCCACTCACCAAAACAAAAATGGATCGATCGTCGCCCAAGGGAAGCCAAGTTCTTTGACCGCAATCACGGGGGCCTCAGGATCAGCATTGCTGGGGAATGCTTGGGAGTTCCCTGCAACTCCGACCAGAATCGAGGTAGCAATCAAGCAGGCAAATAGAATGTTCATGGCCTGCACCACCAGCCACTTGCTCACCAATTTCTCTTGGTGCGGAGCTGCTCTGTCTCGACTTGATCCGCATCCGCGATCTCGAGGTCTTGTAGTAAGACTTGTACGAGTTGCTGCAGCTTTACGCTGCTCATACACCTCAGGAACTCGGGTTTGCGCTCTGCTGCGGCTTGGCGCTTGCAAGCGCAGCGAGTGCGTGTTCGAACCGCGTCCAGCGATGGGGGACATGGCGAAGTATCTTGCAGAAAAGTATGGTGCAGGGGGTGGAAGTGCTGCACCGGTTGTGAAAAAAAAGCGGAAGAAGAAGGTTGTCAAGAATGTTATTCAGAGAAAGGGCTTCACCATCGTCGACGGTGATGCTCCTGCTTACGTCGAGCCGGCCAAGGACGTGATTACCGATGAAGATGGTCAGTAGAATGATGTGTGATGGCACCCTTCATTCTAATCTTGCACACAGAGGAGGCTCCAGTTGTGTTTGATCCGGAAGAAGAGGATCGGTTGCTGAAAGAAAAACAGGCGATCAGGGCACACGAAAACGCCAGTGCATGGACCGTGGTTGGCGATAAGAACGATGATGATGACCAATCACCGCCTCGAAGGCGACATGACACTCCAGATTCAGACCAGTCGCCACCCCGACGACGCGGTGGTTCGGATGATGATCAGTCTCCGCCTCGCAGACGACATGACACCCCTGATTCGGACCAGTCGCCTCCCAGACGGCGCCCTGCAGATGATGGTGACGATCAATCACCACCACGGCGGCGGCGTCATGATACACCTGATTCAGATCAGTCTCCACCCCGACGACGAGCAGATGCCGATGAGGACCAGTCTCCCCCGCGTCGGAGGCGCCACGATACACCTGATTCAGACCAGTCACCACCCCGACGTGGTGCTCAAGACCAGGATCTTTCCCCACCTCGGCGTCGGGGGGCACCCAAGGCCTCTGATGACGCTGACCTGTCGCCTCCCCGAAGGGATCAGGGCAAACGGCCGAAGATGTCACACGGTGGCTCCTCTGGTCTGGTCCGTGGCATCGACCTCAAGGAGGACCTTGGGTGCGTACCGTACGATCTCTGCTTGTGTCTAACTGTATTGCAGGAAGCGGAAGGCAGCTGAAAACGAACGTTTCAAAGCTGCAACTGAAGAGCAGCTAGGACAGAACGCTGCCACGGTGGTTCGTGACAAGCACGGTGAGTGAAACTAGTGATGGACTGGAGACATCATCAGTAACATCGAGGGTACAGGTCGCAAGTTGGAATTTTTGACAGAGATGCTCAACAAGGAGAAGGGAGTCGCGGGTGAGGAGGCGCAGATGGTGTGGGGACGTGGCGTTGTGCAGCTTGAAGAGAAAGAAGCCGCCCAGCGAGAACTCGAGGTGGGTACCTTTTACCATGCCTTTGACCATGCTAGAGCTGACAATATGACGGGAACTCGAGGTGGGACCTTTACCATGCCTTTTAACCATGCTAGAGCTGACGATATGATGATGAGAACTCGAGGTGGGTGCTATTTACCACGAGAACTCGAGGTGGGTACCTTTTACCATGCTAGAGCTGACGATATTGTGAGAACTCGAGGGTACCTTTTGCAATGACTTGAACCGTGCTAGAGGTGATGACCTGACGAGAACTCGAGGTTGGTACCTTTTACCATGGAACTCGAGGTGTGTACCGTTTACCGTGCTAGAGCTGACGATATTGTGAGAACTCGAGGTGTGTACCTTTTACCGTGCTAGAGCTGACGATGTGACGAGAACTCGAGGGTACCTTTTACCCTCGAGGTGGGTACCTTTTTCCTCGCTCTCGAGCTGACATTATGATTCGAACGCGAAGCGTCGGCCACCTGGTTTTTGTTTTGTTTGTTCTGACATGCCTCTGCAGGAGGTGAGCAAAAATCCCAACTACGTGGGCCGCACCGCGGACGACGAGGCTATGAACGCGAGGCTGCGCGAGGTGGACCGGTGGGGTGACCCTATGGCTGGCCGCGTGAAGAAGAAGGCTGCCTCAAACAAGCCAAAATACGTCGGGGCCTGGCCGCCCAACCGCTTCAATATCCCGTGCGTTATGTTTGGACACACACGCAACTCGCAGTCTCCTGAGGCACACCGCGCGCACCAGACTCGGATGGGCAGGGCTCACGAACCCAACTGCTCCTCCCACTACTGTTCCTGCAGCATCACCCACCCACGCATGCGCGCACTCTCTTGAGAGAGAGGGGAAGCACCGTGTGACAAGAAGCTCGAGGCCATGCAAGAGCTCGACCAGAGAGTGGGAGTGTGGCAAGGGAGCACCACGCGCTCTCTAGCAACAGCAACGCACACGCACACACGCACGCGCGCACTCTCTCTCTCAACGCACGCGCACGCACACGCACACGCACACACACTCAACACGCACGCTCTCTCTCTCTCTCTCTCTCTCTCTCTCTCTCTCTCTCTCTCTCTCAACGCACGCGCATCTCTCTCTCACTCACTCACCCTCTCTCTCTCTCTCTCTCTCTCTCTCTCTCTCTCTCTCTCTCTCTCTCTCTCTCTCTCGCTTTCTCGCAACGCACGCGCACCACGGGCGCGCATTCGCACTGTCTCAGCACGTGCGCTGGCTCACTGTCCTCCTCCAGGCCCGGGCACCGCTGGGACGGTGTGGTTCGGTCTGTTGGGTTCGAGGCCAAGTGGTTCCAACACGCCAACGCGCGCAAGTCCAACGCAGACATCGCGCACATGTGGAGTACAGAGGACATGTAGAGTGACAGACCATCTCGAAATATATTTCAGTTCTAACCTACGGTCTGTGGCCTCGAGAGCTGCAGAGCAGAAAGCTCATGCGTGGGAGACTCATCAAGAGATCTCTCGACCGGAGGTACGTCATTCCCCACTAAGCTGTACAACGCCACGCTGCCTTCCAGACCGGACTGGGTCTCCAATTACAAGGCGAAGAGCTACTCTGCCGGTCGCAAACATCGCATCTACGCTGAGAGTGATTTACAACTTGAAGGGTGTCTCAATAGCCCTAGGGTCAAGTGTCACAATGGGTGGTTTTTGCCCTAGTTGCATTGTGTGCAGCATGCGACTCTTCAAGCGCCCAGTGGTTGTCACAATGGGTGGTTTTTACTGCCTACTGTACCACCTCGCAAAGATCGAGACCTTTGCGCCTGTCGACGAGATCCTCGGACGGGGCGGGGGGGGTTCTGGGGTTCAGGGTTTTGTCGCCGTGCACAGATCGAGTCGTTGACGTCGTAGTTCTTCCAGAGTGGTTCGAGGCGGGTGTCCAGCATCAATCTGCTTGGAGAGGAGCGGCGGCATTTCCTTTGCTGCTCCAGGGTCCTCACACGATCCGGGTACGGTGCAATTCACGTAGTTGACATTGATGAAACCCATTGACTTCAACTTCTCCATTGCAACCTCCGCGTCGAGGGCGTGTTCTTGGACCACAGAGACCCAAGATCGGAAGGACTTGGACGCGACGGTGTTCACATCTGAAATAATGTGCTTGTCAAACGCCTCACTGATCATTGCTGCCATATCTGGCGGTGGCACGAGGTCTTGATTGAGGAAATGGAGACAGCAGTTGGCAGAGATCCCATCGAAATACCCGTCGGCGAACTTGTTCAGGTGGCCAGCGTTGATGTCTGCGTGCTCAAACCGGGCAACTCCAGTCGGGAGCGGAGGGCTGACGGCAGTTGCACACTCCTCGGCCCGGGCATCCGGGAGGCAATAAACACATCAGTTCCCGTGCCGCATCCCATGTCGAGGTATCTGCCGCCTTAGGCAGGTCGCACAGAGGGACAAGATTGCAGCAAGAGATGCCCATTACCGCTTTCGGAGGAAAGCCCGCTAGAAGCTCCTCAGTGTATCCACAAGCAACCACGTTGGCCAAGTTATTGGCTGAACCCTCTGTATCCTTCCAGCAGTGTGTACTCGGTGTGAACAAAGTTTTGGAGGTCCTCTGCCGTCACCATGCTGAACAAACACTGACTTCGAGCCTACCGGAGTCGGATTCGAGCGGCAGCCTACGCGGCGTCGAGCCGCCCCGGATTCGTCGAGTCGGCCCGTCGCCGTCGGGGTGTTCGCTTTTTTATTATCCGGTGTACATTTAAACTACATTATTAGATTAGGTGACTTTTGGATAAAATAATATCTAATCGTCAAAACTTTGTAGTTGGTCGTCGGGTTATCTGCAATAATCTAAAATCTATAATCTAATCTAATCGAATCTAATCTAATATCTAATCTAATATCTAATCTAATATCTGAAACTATCTAAGCTGGCGAGAGCGAACTGCGCCCTAAAATGACGGTTGGATTTTCAATTTCCTTTCGACTGAGCGCTCGACTGTCTCGACATGATGATGCCCCTGACGGGCAGCACCGTGTTGGCGCAGCCGTCCTTTCAGAATTTTGTTCCACCCACTGTGGTGGGGATGTCAACGATGATGGGGCCCGTTGGGACCACCGGGATCAAGGTCAGGACCGATCAGTACGCGGAGAATGGCCACACACTGAAGGTCACCGGTACGGTGCCTGGTAGTCCCGCGGATCGTTGTGGCCTTGTACGATCCCAGGACATAATTGTGGGCATCAACGGATTTGATGTCAAGGGGCGCACGGTTGCCTCTGTGCGCAAGATCCTGCAGGGACCGCCCGGCTCGCCTGTTGCGGTCACCTTGCTTCGCAACGGCGGAGGCGAGCCCGTGAATGTTACGATCATTCGTGACCTCCCGGTGTTTGACCCTGAAGAAGAGAGTGTCCCCCGGGTCTTGGCATCTCCTGCCGACTCCTTGTTCCAACTTGGTGCCAACGACCTGGACACTCGCTGTGGTGTGCCGCTAAGTGCTTTTGCCGGCAACGTGTGCCTGGTGGTGAATGTGGCAAGCTTATGAGGTTTAGCCGACGTCAACTACGAGCAGTTGACGCGGCTTTACGATAGGTTCCGTGGTCATGGTTTCCAAGGTGCTTTCCTGGGTTTCCTGGCATCCAAAAAACTGATCCGCTCGCAGTTCTGGCGTTCCCTTGCAACCAGTTTGGCAACCAAGAGCCATACCCCAACGAGATGGTCAGGCAGTTTGCCGCCAAATTTGGCGCGACCTTCCCCATGTTCGACAAGGTGGACGTCAGCGGACCGAACACCCACCCCGTGTATCGATTCCTTCGCTCGCAGCTCACGGACAAGACGGGAAGCGCTCTGAAGTGGAACTACAGTAAGTCTTTCCACCACCTCGTTGTTGTTTGACTGACTGGGTCGCAGCGAAGTTCTTGTGCGATCGTCGTGGTGTGCCGCGCAAGCGTTTCGGGCCGCTGGAAGACCCTTACAGCTTTTCTGGCAGCATTGTCAAGCTGTTGCAGCAATGCTAAGGTTCTGGCCCAAAGGTTTATTGCTGCAGCTGTGTGAAGGCGTGGGCGCAACCCATTTTTGGATGCCCATGCTTGATGTCTGAGCAAGCAGCATGCGACCTTTATTCCATATATGTATCACCATTCACAGATTAGTAAAATCATTCACTTGAACCAGCGCATTACTTGACTGGCGCTCTCCTCTTCCAACCCCTGCATATGGTGAAAGTCAGAACGCTCGACAACAGATGACAAGCAGCACCTGCGTCTTTTCTGTTGCAACCCTTGCGGCTGTACTAGAGCCTGTTTCGCCGGCAATGAGCTGTTGCAGCGCCAAGTTGAGCCCTCATACCTTAAAGTCTTCAAAATAAAATCGCCCATCGTCCTTGCGGTGGTAAATCATATTGTTGATTTCAATGTCAGTCCAGCCCTCACCGACCAGAACACACGCCTTTCGCAAATCGTTGCCAGTAAGGAATCCTTTCTTCTGAGCGTCAAGTGAAGAGAACGTGGCGCGTAGCTCGTCCTCAGTGAGCTCCATTCCATCTTCGGTTTCTGACGACGGAACAGTAAAAGCTAGGAAAGCCAGTGAAAGATCGAAAAGTGTCCATACCGGCCAGCAGCAGCGCAAGGGTGTTGATGAACTCCGGGAAGTCAATGGCAGTCTGTAAACGCAGTCAAAAAGTGATTAATGGACAAACAGCAACGGACCTCTTGCTGAACAGTACTATCTTTCAAGAAACTTTCAACTTCGTCTAGAGTAAAGTGCTCATTGAACGACGCGAGGTAGTCTCGCAGCTCATGAGAATACACAAGACCGTCTGGAAGCCGTGAGCACATTCAATTGATCATTCTCAGCTCACCTCGGTCGGAATCTAGCTCTCTGAAGACCTCATGCAGTTGTTTGTACTGCTGCTCGTCCAGCGAGTCCATCTGTTGATTCTGTTCCCACTTCCCTAAGTTCCCTACCCCGAACCGACAAAGCGTTGATCAACGAGCTCATACGGTTGTGACAGAGAATCACAGATTATGTCACAGATAAAGATTTTTCAACATGCCGACGCTCATAAGGGCGTTTAGTAACTCGGCCGCAACGGAGCTGAACGGACCAGCAGATGTCAGCAGCAGAAGCAGGCGGAGGTGAAGGTTTCACTTTCCACGAACTGGATGTGAAGTTCCCTGCATGGGAACAGAAAGAAAACAAAGACCTTTTGGCGAAGTGGTGCGTGCACGTTTTGAGATTTGTTCGCGATGTTGACAGGAAGCAGGGGTGTTGATCAATACTCTTGTCTCAAGAAGTACAGATACGAGGAGTACCTAGAGAAGGAACAGATCAACAATTTCTTGCTCTCGTTTTTCAAATCCCCTGCTGTTCAGGGATCAGCGCAGGTCCGCAGTGCGGTGGTAGCGAAGGTAAATGGATGACGCGTCGCAGGTTTGCTCCTCACAGGGAACGATGAACTTCCTGGGTCGGGCCGATATCAAGGGCGTGACAACGAAGGAGTTGAGCTGCAAAGTCACCAGCATGGAATTTTTTGACAAACTCAAGCATTTGGGTAGGTGCTCCATTTCATTTCTGAGCGCTAACTTGTTGGCACAGACATTGTTCGCGAGACTGGACAAATTAAAAAGTGCTTCGACGAGTACGTGGATGGAATGCAGATCAGTGACGAACTGAGGAAGCTGTTGGTATGCGAGGAGAGTGACAACTACGATGAGTTTACACCTGCGGAGCGGTCTGAACTTGTCTTTCACATTTTAAAGCGGATCACCGTCGGTGGAAGCATGTGCCAGTACGAAGACTACTTTACTCCGTACCTGGATGTGACACGCTCAGTGTACAGGGATATGGTCGCGTGAGTGTTCTTAGTTTGTTTCTGCCATGATTTGCTGATCACGATTGTGCAGTGTCCAGAAGAATTCCACAACAAAGGAGATTCAGGTCGTCTCTATGGCGTACCAGATCGAGGAATTGGACGGCACCCCTTTGTTCCCACAGAAGTCGCAGTTTGCACATAACTACTGCTATGTTATCATCGATCCGGTGAAGCGCCACGTTACTTATTGGTATCAAGCGCACCTGCCGATGTGGTAAGGAGCTGTGGGGACGAGGAGCTCCTGCGAAAAAGCATGTACAATTGTAACAATCAACCAGCTCTCATTTTGTGTTCGAGATTTGCAGCTCTGCAGTTTGGGATATCCGCTCGAGCAAGGTTCAAATAAAACAAGTTGAACAACCGAGGGAGAGTTTTGAGGGAGGGAGAGAGAGTCTCCCCCTCCTCACCCTCTCAAACCATACATGATTTGTTTCGACTTGTTCCCTGGTGCCCCGGTGTCTATCTGCAGCTCTTTGCTGACCTCTGCATGGTTGACGTCCGACTTATATTGTCGCCGGCCTTGTCGAACTAGAAATCCGGACTGCTCTCGCTCTCACTCGGTGTGTGTGCGTGCGCGTGTGCGGTGAATGGTGGTAGTGGTGGTGGTGTATGGTGTGTGTGTGTGTGTGTGTGTCTTCTCTCTCTGTGTGTACACGTGGTGTGCACATTGTTAAGAGCCGCGGAATGGGAGGGGGGTTTAATCAAAGTATTCTCGGTCTCGCAGCCTAACATGCTCCGAGTAAGGGCGTGGTACAAATCCTCGACGTATGAAGAGCGTAATTTTGTCAGAAGCCTGCGAGACCGTGTTGGAGCGTGGAGTGACCGCATGTGATTAAACAGGGCGCGTGCGGCACGAGACTCAGTGCGTGATGTGGAAAGGAAACATGCTTCGGTGTGAGAAAGAGCGCCTTCGGTGTGAGAAGAGCCCCTGCCCGAGGCAACGAGTCTCAAATCACTGTCTCTGCTCGCGTCGAAGAATCTCATGCCACTCATCACTTAGTCAAAGAATCTCATGTCACTCATCAC
>QUTJ01031157.1:0-10101 GCA_003573635.1 Goniomonas avonlea | reverse complement strand
TCCTCTCAGGCCCCCACCCCCTCATCCCCAGACACCGCAGGCTGCTCAGCTGCAGTTTTCGCAGCCGTCCAATCAGCATGTGCACGTAGTGCAAGCGTTCGCAAAAGGCTTGGAGCGTGCCACCGAGAGAGTGTGAAACGATCGTACCCACCGGCCAGTCTCGCACGCCAACCCTCCGTCGTGAGGACAGCATATGTATGGTGGAATGATCATAAATTTTACAAAAAAGACTGATCACAGCAGGGCATGATCCTCCAAGGAACCAACTCCATAACACAGTTAGGGACACAGATAAAGCCAACGTTCAAGGAAACGTAACCATGCATTGTAGGTTCTGCCTTAGGCATTCGTCCGATCACTTTGCGCCAGGGCAGTCACGCGCCCAATGGTCGTCTTTTCCACATTTAAAACAACCACCTTTACGGACACTCCCAGTCCCACCACCGCCGCCCAGTGACGGGCAGCTAGTGGCGAAGTGTCCTGGTTGTCTACACTTAAAGCAGATCAACGACGGCTGCGACGAGGCTGCGGCGAGGCTGGGTTAGGCCTGGTGCATTTAGAATGTTGACGGGGAGGGAAGAAAGGAGCAGAGGGGGAGAGGGAGAGGATGGGAGAGGGAAGGGGAGGGAGAGGCGGGGAATGGGGGGGGCTATAAGGAGTGCGAGAGGAGAAGGAGAGGGGGAGTACAAAGCCAGCTGGTTCACACCTGCGGCTCCACCGCCAGCACTACCACCTTGACCACCCAGTGACGGGCAGTTGTTGGCATAGTGTCCTGGTTTCCCGCACTTGAAGCAAGTTCCGGGGACATTTTTGGCTAGTCGCTCGAACCCAAGTAGGTTGCTGAAAGACGGCTGTGTCTTGGCTGCGATGAGGTCTCGTCGGGTTCTGAGATGCAATGAACTCAACGCTTGCCGATACACGCAAGGAGAAAACTTGGCCATGACTGATCTAATGGAAGTGTGGCGTGCGATGTGTTGGTTTGGAATACATTTCGCTAGATGCCATGGACGCCAGAGAGAGAGAGAGTTCACGCACAAACTCGAACCTGGGTGCTGATGGAGCGTGTTGTGGATCGCGGACGCTGAAAGTAAAGAGAAGGATGTGTTTCACCTGCATTACCACCAGGTTTGTTGTAAACCGTGCCGCCAGCCCCGAGCATAACTCGGTTATTCTGCTGTTGCACACCACCGTCCCATTGGTCAGGTCGAGGTGTCGCCGGCGCCGGTTCTGCATGGCCCGTGTATGGCTCGAACGGAAGAGTTTCCCCTTTCTCCGCGGCTGCATAAAACCGCTTCACTGCAGGATTAACCTGTTGGACCCATCAGCCCGTGCATGGGCACGGAGGGATAATTTACTGTCCCAGGCACGCGGCAGCAGGTTCATAAAACATTTCGAGGGCCACATCCACAAGAAATCCCTTCGTTCGTTCGCACCTTAATATTGCGGGAAGAGAAATTTACAACTTGAAGCCCATCAAGGGTCCGTGCACGGCTCAATGCGACATAACATTGACCCTCCGCAAAAGCGCCAGCGAGATCCACTCTGACCTTGTCAAGCGTGGCACCCTGGCAAATATGAGCATTAGCGGTATTGCCCCGACACTAGTGAACAGGATTCTGGACCAAGAAGAGACACCGTTGGTCAGCCTTACGGTGGACTGGTCAATCTCACCATCTGGATGACATATGAAGATTCAAGATGTGCGTACCTGACTCTTATGGATGGTGAGAGCCCAGCACAATTGCAGTGGTAGCTGCAAACGTTGACACGAACCGGTAGAAGGCACGTGCAAGGAGAAGGTAGCCGGCAAAATCGTCTCAATTCGGCCGTTGGCGAACTTCACAATTGGGAATTTGTTCTGCGTGCCCGGTTAAAACCTGATGTTCCACGGATCGATACCTCAACCACGCCAAAAACTCATAACCTGACACTCTTATCCTCCCTCCCTCCCTCCCTCCCTCCGCCCCCTCCCTGGTTGCCTCAACCCCCCTCACCCTCACTCACTCTTAACGGCACTCACAGCGTTTGATTCCTTGGCCCTCGTGGCCTCTCCCTCTCTCCCACTCTCCCCAGTTTGGAGAGTTTAGGAACACGTTACAGCCCAAATTGCTCGAACTAGACTGGTAGGTGCTACCCACTCGCCATACACGCGAGACCAAACACGACAACAACCCACGGGCAGAGCAGCAGAAAGGAGTTTGGCTGTGACGGTTCACAAGGCGCACCTGCACTCCGAATTCTTTCAGCGCCTGCATTTTTGTTTGCGCCACCTGGAAATTTGGGAATTGGTGACGAATCTTAGACTTGGGAAGTTGAAACAATGACTCGCACGGCCCCTCCACAGGAGTCAAGTTTTGTCCAGACGAATCGATTGAAAGGGCACAATGTCAAACTTGGAACTCCATAACTCACGTTTTGCTCGAACCCGTTGGATTTTTTGACTTCTTCGCTGAGCCGAGCAAGCACCTGTCAATCGTCTAAGCGAACAAGAATATGCCAAAACGCTGGTGAAATGAATCACCGAAGCCGTTAGGCCCCCACCCTGGTTTTGCTGGCAGATCAAATGTGGCGTTGGTGGCTGTGGGTGATCGGGAATGCTGAGGCCGTCCCAGCAAAATTGTGGGTAGGGTATTGTAATGCAGCAGTGCGGGTTCTGGAGTTCACGAGGTTTTCTCGCCGTATGTATGTAGTGGAGGGGTATCAGGAAAGTACTCACATCTGCACCAGATTCCCACCCTGTGATGACCCCACGTGACCCTGGAACAGTGTGAGCGGCTGTTCAGGAGGGTCAAGGTAGCGAAACGTACCGTTCACGAGAAAGCCAGTCTTCAAATCCTGCGTGGTAGTGAGGACGTGGAGAAAGAAACGAGACAAGTTGGGACGTTGGAGTTGCGGGTCGTAATGAGTGGAGAGTTCGGCAGAGGCGATGAGAGAGGACTGGCCTCGTACCTTCAGATCCAGATTCCATGTGAGCATGACCTGGGCATCGGAGTTATTTGTTTGCAGGCATGCAATCACAGAGGAGTCCTGGTCAAACAGACAGTAGGAGGAACGCCGTTTCAGGACCACACATGCCTGCAAGAGCACAGCGTTTCAGGGATGCACCTGAGCTTGTTCACGCAAAAATAACGTCTTTGGGGCACGGCACCGGTCCCAGAACGAATTCGTCTGAAGGCTGCGAAGACAGATGAGTCGCCAACTTCACCCCACAAACCCACTCATCACTAACGCAGAAAGTTCTGTGCAATGGTTGCGTTTGCGTTTGCCTCAAGCTTGGAATGTGGGTGGGAGGGATAGTGTTAAAGATTGCGTCCTCGACGAAAACTCGAACCGCCGGAAGCATCTCTTCCCTATTGCCACAGAAAAGATTCAGCTCATGCAGATAGAAAACAGAAATTCCAATTGTCACAAATCAGAAAGAGCTCGCAGCTCCCTCAACCGTTTAGTTCTGGGTTCATGAACTCCTACCTGGGGACACGAATTCTGCAACCCGGACTCACCCAGACAAGTAACAAGTAGAAAGAAATCGAACCTTCGTGTAGCAGAATCAACATGCCGTGCAGGAACTTCAGGGTCCGGAAATGAATCGTCCTTGGCCGCAAACTCAACGCTAGGGCCTCGTAGCTTGGCCAACTCCTCCTGATGTCAGAATAAATGAGGCCGGATATCATGTCAATTAGTTCCGAGGGTCTAGCTTCGATGGGAATTCCACAATGAAGCAAAACTAGACTGTCAACAACGGAGTAGTGCGGTCGCCACTGATGAGTGGCAAAAACCTACTTTTCACTATCGAGCGCAGAGAGGAAAATAATATCAGCAAGCATAACACAACATGTGGGAAGTGAGGCCGGGGAGACATACATTGTTAATGCGGTCAACGTCCTTGTTCATGCAGTACAATATAGTCGGGCGGATGCCATCAGCTTCTGAGAGTGGCCGCTGGCACCGTGCAAACGCTGCATCGACTGAACTGTCGACATTTCCACGGCGAACCTTGTTGAGGACGGTGACAAACTGAGCATCCTCCTACAGGATTCCAGGATCAGGCACAAATGACGGGCAGATCGCATGTGATGGTAAACGGAGGCGTTGACGATAGCTCCCGATGATGAACGTGGGAGGGCACATCAGACACACCTGGCGCCACACTTCGGTGAGTTCAAACACTTTCATTTCGGCATCGCTCCAGGCTCTGGCTTGGAAAGCCCATCTGCACGTACGTCAGAGTGCAGTGAATTGGGGAGTGGGATAGGCACCCTCGGTTCAAAAAGTCCGAAAAACCCCGGCTCTCGATCGGGGGGAGTTGGAAAAAGTCGCCAACGAGCACCAGCTGCACGCGTCGATTAAAATAAAACTGAACAAAGACAATCTGGGGATACGCCATGACGAATCCTCAATGACCATCAGGGACTGAGCAAAACTTGGGCGCGGATTCGGCGCACGGTAGTTTTCCAGGTTTTTGGGTGTTTCGGTCACTGGTAATCGTGACAATCAATGCGGCTGATAAAATCCTGCAATGTGCAAGAAGACAAACACTTCGTGGTCACCTGCATGCCCCCGAATGTCTGGGGCCTGCCACGAATTTGCCGAATGGTGTTGTCCATGCCTGCACGTGAGCTGAGCGATCCAGACACAACGGCAATCAATAAGCCTACAGTCAAACATTTCAGCAGAAAGCATGGAAACCTCGTCACAAATCAAAACGTCGGTTTCACRGAGTTTTGCCACGTTTTCTTTCTTCCACCTTGAGGTACTGGTTTAGCACCGCACTGGATTAGCTTCGGCACTTACATTTTGCCGAAATCTTCCCTCTTGCGAGGCACTCCACACCCTGAGAATGCATTCAAAGTCTGTCCACCAAGTTGTTCCGCTGCCACAACCAGTTACTGCGTGGAGACAGACGGGGCTGGGCGGGTGCAACTTACCCGCCACACCAGTGAGAGCGGTGACGACAACTTTGAGGTCACGAGCGCGAAGCTTCTCCACAAGTTGCTTCAACAAATAGGACTTTCCCGTCCCTATAATATGTGTTTCAGTAAGACGCGCCTGCACACAAMAAGGTACCTCCAGATCCTGTCAAGAAGATATTGCTCCCCGCCAGGACTGCTTCATACGCCGCCTAGATTGAGCACTCAGGACCAAAACCCAACGCACACCACGGCTGTACCTGCTGCATTGTGTTCAATCCCGTGCTCGGGTTTACTATTCTCTTTGCTCCTGAACTCGCCACACTCGGCTTCGTTACGGGTGAAGGAGGAGGGGATGGCTGATACCCATCGTACGCTTCCTCCTCCTCAAACTGGAGAGCGTCCTCTTCTGTGGGCTCCCACATTGAAGGATCATCAAAATCATGACAAGGTGGCACTGGAATTGGTGGGCAGGGGCGCTTGGGTTCTGTGTCGGAGTCGTTCTGAGTGAGATCAACCACAGCCCGCTTCATTCTGCTGGTGGGCAGCGTTTTTCGCGCGAAACTAAATCAGGCAGTGCTGTAGCCAGGAGCGGAATGACCGGCTCGTACGCTGAGTTCGTGTTAGGTCACTATTAACAGATAATGTTTGACCCAATCCAATCACGAGTCAGGGAAGGAATAAACCAGTCGCTTCCTCGGGACGCCCCTCCTTTCTTGCGCATCTCCTCTCATGAGAGTGTTGTTGCTTCTGGCCCTCGTCGGCTTGGCTGCGGCCACCACCCGCTATGTCRCCACCACCGGTGCTGACAGTGGAACCTGCGATGACCAAGCCAGCCCTTGCCTTTCCTTGTCTTTTGCGATTCAGGTCGCATCGACGACCGATACCATCTCACTCGGAGACGGAACCTACACTGGCGACAAGAAGTCTGTCCCATTGCTCACCAAGAGCGTACTAATTCTTTGAAACAGYGTAAATTTGACCATCACCAAGGATCTGACCTTCGTGAGCACTTCGGGAACCGGTCCGGAGACTGTCATCATCGTGAGTGGATTGATTGGTGATGTCACCGAGGGTAACCACGCTCGCAGGATGCTGCCGGGACCGTTCCCGTCTTCGCTTCGATTACATCTGTTGTGTCGATCTCCACCATGACTTTGAAGAACGGAAATAACGCCGGAAACTGGGGTGGCTGCGTCTATGTTCAGTCTGGCCGCTTCGATGCTTCCAGCGTCGTGTTCGACTCCTGCTCGTCCGACCATGGTGCAATTCAGCTGATTCTCCACCTATAACTCACCACGTTTCTCAGGTGGTGGCGTGTTCTACGACTTGACCGCAGGTACCATCGCGGATTCCCAGTTCTTGAATTGCAAGTCTGCCAATGATGGCGGTGCCGTGTCGGTGAAGTCCCCCGCGAATGTGGCCTTCACCAATGTTCAGGTGTGTGCGGTACCTTTTCCTCACAGAAGAAGGTGTGACCACAACATACAGTTTGTCAACAACACTGCCGCTGGAAGTGGTGGTGGTGCCGCTATCATCGGCTCCGGCAACTCGACTACCTTCGACTCTTGCCACTTCACCATGAACTCCTGCGGATCTGRCAGTGCTTGCACTGGTGGTGGTCTTTTCATCCAGGGTGTGGGTGTCACTGTCACCAAGTCGTTCTTCACCATGAACATTGGTACGATTCATTCGTTGTTCCAGCATGATGGCGCTGAGTACCCTTGCAGCCAATGCGCCCCAGGGTGGTGACGGCTCTGCTGGAGGTGGTGCTGCTGTCACCTACGGTGGCACCACTTCTTCCCAGTCCACCTTCACCTCTTGCAGTTTCGACAGCAACCAGGCTGCGRCCTTGAGCGGTGCCAYCGGCGGCCGTGGTGGTGGTTTGGCCGTGTTGGACGGCAGTGTCGGCGTTWYGGTGTGTGCCATCCTTTTGCCACGGTTTCCGCTCATACGAACCCGCAGCTCTCCACCTTCACCAACAACAATGCCAACAGCGGCGGTGCCCTGGTGTTCGCGCCCACCAGCTCCTCCGAGTCCCCTCCCGCTGTCCCACCCATGGCCAGCCTCCACACCTGCAACATCTCCAGCAACACCGCACTGCTCGGTGGTGGTATCTACATCATTGCCCCCTTGAGCCCCTATTTCTACTTGGTACGCTCGCGTCTTGCCACTTCTCTTGCGTGAACCTCGGCTCTCTCATTTCCCCTCTCCATCACTCAGCGACCCTCTACGCATTACGACTCTCGCACCTTTCTCACACAGCGATTTCTCACGACTCGCCAGGTGACCATCCACAACAACCACGCTGTCGGTGCCAACGATGACGCTCACGGTGGCGGTGTCTCCGTCGTCAACCCTGGCGCCAACCCTTCCACTGCCAAGTTCACCGAGTGCACGTGAGCGCTTGCCTTCCTGAAAACCCGACCTTTCAACTCTGATATCTCATCTCCTCGATTTCCTTTTTTGTCTACCCGTCGCCTGGCAAATTACCGACTGCGTGTCTCCATTCTCTGTTTGTACTATTTGTCGCACTCTTTCGGCACTCACGCGAAACAATGCACTGGCTCTCCTGTCTCGATACGGTAAACACCCGTGCACTGCCTCTGTCGCTCTGCAGATATTTTCTGCTCTGTCACAACGTGTTGACAACAACTCCTGACCCTCGAAACAGCTTCGACAGCAACGACTCCCAGGGCTACGGTGGCGGTATTGTCATCCACAAGAGTGCCCTCGTGATTGAAGGCAGCAGCGTGAGTGATGTTCGGTGTTCTTTTGGGTTGTTCGATTTTCTTCACGCACACGAATTCAGCCTCGCGCGCGCGACGAGACATTTACGCGTGAAGTGGCTGTGGGTTGCGGGTGAATGATGCGAATTGAGAAGATTCTTTTGTACCCCCCCCCCCCCTCGATGACTGAAAATGCACCATCGCCAGGCTTTCTTCAAGGGCAACTCTGCGCAGAAGGGCGGTGCCGTGTACACTTTGGACTCCGACACCTCTACTTTCACTGGTGTGAAGTTCTACCAGAACACGGCCGCGCAGGGCGGTGGTGCTTGGGTGAGCCCTTTATGCTTGTCCAGCAGGAGATGTTGTACACCGGAAGGAAATGAGGGGGGGGGTCACAGAGTGGGTTGAGGGACCTTCCTCCCTCCTCATCGAGATAGAACGGGTTGCGAGCATCTCCACTGCCCAGTCGCTCACCACGCCACAGGTCGACTCGTCGCACACTGAGTTTGACGCCTGCCACTTCAACAACAACTTCGCCACTGGTGACGACATGTTTACATCCCAGGGCGGAGCTCTGTACATTGGCTCCTCTGACGGTGCTCCCGTCTTCAACAGCGTGAGTCCACTGATCCCTCGGCCACGTGTCCAGGTCAACGTGATCCCTCCACCCACCGCTACCCAGGCTCGCCCACATTCTCTCTCACCCACTCCAGTTTCTCTCCCAGTCGCTGACTCTCGCTCCCTTGAGTCAGGGCTTGTCACCTCTGCCTCTGGTCCGCCTGTGTGAACCTGTGTGAACCTCTCCCACTTTCTTTGGATTCGCAAGGGAGAGAGACGCGGGCTGTGACACAGTTGCCAGCTCGACCCTCGTCGTCACCTTCAGTCCCAAGTCATTCGGGAGAATGACCTGTCCGCAGGTGTATTTCGAGGCCAACCACGCTAACGGCGTCAACGGTGCCGGTGGCGGTGCCTACGTGTCTGGAGGCTACCCGAACTTCACAATTTGCACGTGAGTTGATAGTCTCAGTTTCAGGGATGGGCGGAGGGTCTTGAATGTGTGTCGAACCGGAATTCACCCCGGACTCACCAAGACAGGCGTCAGGTGTATGTGGTGGAGGGGGGAGTGATTGCGAAGGGTGGATGGGAGGAGAGACAGGAAGACTTGGGGGGGGGGGGAGTGGCTGGACCAACCTGTGTCGCAGGTTCGAGCAGAACACTGCTATGGTTGAGGGCGCTGCCTTGACTGTTGCAAGCACGCTGGGCCACTCCAAGATGGTCACCCTGAGCGGTGGAGCTATTTTGAACAACCAGCTGTTCAAGCCCAACCCCACCGGAGTGTACAACGGCACTGGCTACATTGGTGGTCAGGTGCAGTGCAATGCTCTTCTTGAACCTATCCTCTCGCGCACCCATAGACGGATTTGCACTGTACGGCACTCTCCAAGTCATGCCAAACATCGTGTGCCCTCGCACACCCACCGCATCATCATGTGCACCCGCCCACACATCCACACTCACAACATGCTTACACAGCACATCCACAGCACATCCACACGCCCACAACCTTGACACTTCCGCACAGGTGTCTTCCGAATTCCCCGTGCTGACTTTCTCTGGAGGCATCATTGTTGACGAGGCCTGCGACTTGATCAGGCGCTGCGATCAGGTCAGGCGGATCATACAGATTATCGCACCCGCCTCATACCCCTTTCCCGCCTTGCTTGAAGGACGTCTGGGATACCACTTCCAACACCAGTCATCATGGTGCCCCGTGACTGGCCAAACTCTTTCCACTTGAGAGTCGGTGTCCCTTGAAACTCTCGACATTCTGTGTCTCAAACTTTTAGATTTGACGAGAAGCGTTGTTACTGAGGTGGAGCCAGTTTGGGGGGCTTCTCACCCGATGTTGCAGTGCCTCAACAACCACCACCACTCGTGCCAGGCCCGCCCAACAGACGACCTGTCCTTCTGCGCCCCTACCGCCACCCCTGGCTTCGCATCCAACTGCACCGCCCCCCCGGGTGAGGACGCGCGAATGCTTGTTCTGTTTAACAGTTGTTTGACACGTGGCTGCCTTTGCTGGGTGAGAACCAAGTCCCTGACTGGCTGTCCGTGACACAGAGGCGCAAAAGATTGTGTTTGTGTTGGGAATGGATGAGAACAACTTTGTTGGCACCGACTTCATCAGTGCCGTCGCTCTGTACTTGAACAGCATCCCCGATTACTTGCTCAAGATTGTCATTGTGGTTGGTCGCGCCGAGAAGCTTGGTGATGACACCTTCGAGGTGAGGAGCCTCTTTCAGCATATGGCCGCTCAGTGGTTCCTGGCTGCATGAATCCCCTGACTCTCTCCTCCCTCCCTCTGCCGCTGGGTACTTATCACTTCTCGTGCACCTCGGCTGTTTCCTCCTCGGTTTCTTTGCTGTATTGAGTTTTGGCCAGCGAAATCAACCATGACGCTTTAG
>QUTJ01031156.1:0-10100 GCA_003573635.1 Goniomonas avonlea | reverse complement strand
CTCAGCGGTTCCTGAATGGCTTGAATCCTCTCTTACTGATCGGTCGGTTCTCCATGAACTCTCTCTCTCTCTCTCTCTCTCTCTCTCTCTCTCTCTCTCTCTCTCCCTCCCCCTCCCTCCCTCCTCTTTCTCTCTCGTGTGCGCTCTCTCCGTGTGTGTGTGTGTGTGTGTGTGTCCGCTTCCTGCTAAATGCGCCAAATATTGCTTACCATACTTGGCCTTCCAGACGGCAGGGTCCCAGGCAATGGTCGTGGCATCAATCCGATTGATCACGGAGTTACCAGTCTTTCTGAAATCGACTTGGAAGTCCTTCTTGGACAGGGATGACAGCTGTGACAAGTGTGAACAAGAGTCACACATATTTGTCGCCTTGTCAAACTCTACAATGTGGTCCGCATGTCACGTCCTCTCTTCCTCAGTCCCTTCCTCATGCTCATGCCATCCCTCATGCCATGTCCCTCAGGCTGTGTCAGAGGGTGCTGGAGAAAGGACTCACCGAAGTGTGAACGCCAGGCAAGAGGTCAGCAGAGCCGTCGAGATAGCTGAGGCCACAGAAGACAGTGGGTTCTTTGCCGAGCTTCTGCATAAGGACGTTTAGGCGGAGCTCGAAGAAAAGGCTGAGCATCACGAGGAATCTGCCTGGGGCAGGAGCCAAGAGATAAGCAGAGGAGGAGAGGAGATATGCGCAGCTCGCTGCTCTGTCTCTGTCTCTGTCTCTGTCTCTCCCGACCTCCCCCTCTCCCCCGCGCGCTCTCTGTCTGTGTCTCTCGCGACGCGCAGGGGCGAGAGCGAGAACGCTTTCCCAGAAATCACGAACTGCGGGCAGAAAAGGTTTCTGACGTACCGACTGCAGCTTCACATTGGCGGACGTGGTGCGCTCACCCTTGTTGAGGAGGTCACCCTCGGGAGACTGGGCTGTGGCCACACTCGTGCCTTGCAGGTCTGTACCGGCGTGTTAACCCAATTTTTAGGGCAGTAGCCGGGTGAGCTGACCCGAAGTGACAGCATGATTCAGGGAGCTTCAGGTGTGACAGACGCTGCACGCGAGTCGCTTTTTCCCTATCACTGCCCGCTGCAAATTACGTACCAGGATCGGTAGCAACCCAGGAGACGACTGCGAGGACGAGACGCGAGTCCGACCACGTCTGGATACAAAGGGAAAAGCCGAGCTTGGAGACTTCCTTCGCCATAAGCTGACGCCACAGTGTGAGCCCTGGGAGGCCGAAACGGGAGAGTGGAGCACGAGCAGGAGCGCAGTCGAGAGGGGGGGGGGGGCTGGGCAGTGAGACCGAGAGAGGCCGAGAGAGAAGACAGCGAGTGACAGAGCGGCCGGGACAGGCCCTGAGAGCTCGCAGATACCACTGGGACCTGCCAGAGAGCAGGAGAGAACGAGATACAAAGAGGAACAGAGAGAAGAGAAAACTCCCCGGACATGGTCACGTTAACACCGCTCACTCCACGCAGCTCCATGGATGAGTGGCTGCTAGCAGCTGCTCTCTCTGCCGTGACTCCTCTCTTCTCTCCATCCTAGCAGCTGCGCAGCTCAGCTACATTCGTGGGCCTGTCTATGAGCAGGAGAAAACTCTCAGTGCGCCCGAACTGACACCCGCGTACCCGGAGGCGATGGTCATTCTCACTGTCGTCCAGGCCGCTGACAAAGAGCGCAACATTGGGCGCAGCGGCGAACGGCTGCTCGAACACCACAGCCTCACAGTACTCCCGATCGCCACTGTATGTTGAGTTAAACTCGCCATCACTCCCCCCCCTCTTCTCCCCTCACCCTCCCTTCTCCCTCTCCTTCTCCCTCTCTGCCCCTCTCTTCTCCTCTCCTCTCGCCCCTTTTCAAGAACTCTCCTCACACATAACTTGGACAAAACACAAACAATTGGTCGAAGCTCACACCGCAAGTAGTGTTGCTCTCAACGAACTGTCCAGCCAAGCACCTCCAGTTGGCAGCTGAACAACTTGAGTTTGAAAACGCCCAAACGGGTCAGAGTTCGGAAAACAGTCGACGGACCTGCCAGCTCCAAGGGTCCACTTGACTTGGCCCTTGGTGTGACCGTTCCACGCCGCGACGCCACCGACCTGCAAATCGCGTTTTCGTAAGTTTCCCGTTTGTCCTGTTTTGCCACAGACATGGGAAGAGGGCCGGGGGGAGGTGAAGGGGGAAGAAACCCACCTGCACGACAACACGCTCGGGTTCTGGTGTGGAGTCTGGCATGGTCGGCTGCTCGGGCTCCGACGCCACCTCCTCTTCCTCCTCCTGGGTCTGAGCTGTCGCCTCCGTGTGTTCTGCCTCCTGGGCTCGTGTGGACTGCTGCTGGGGCTGGGACTGCTGGTGAGACTGCTGGGTCTGAGACTGTTGCTGAGTCTGGGCCTGGGTCTGCGATTGCTGCTGGGACTGACCCTGAGTCTGGGACTGCTGCTGAGACTGGGACTGACCCTGCGTCTGGGACTGACCCTGAGTCTGGGACTGCTGCTGAGACTGGGATTGGGCCTGCGACTGTTGGGACTGGGCCTGTGTCTGTGACTGCTGGGATTCCTCGGTGGGTTGGTTCTGTTCTTCGTGTTTGAGGTTGACTGTGGGCGAAGTCAGCCACAAAACGCAATGCGAGAGAAAAAAAACCTGCTGTGGTACCGCCGACCCTCTTGTACATTCCATCCCCGACGTAGGTCCACTTGCTCTTTTGGAGTCGAGGAATGAGGGCAACCTTGAACTGAGTCCCAACAGTCATCGTGCCCCACGATGAAGACTCCAGGACAATGTCACCCGTAGTGGGTTCGGGGTACTTGCCAGTCTTGGCAACGAGGAGCTTCTTGCTCTGGGAGACAATCGTTGCGGGAACTCCGGCGATGGTCACCGCGGTGACATCACCCCTTTCTACGAACCGGCCCATGATTGAGACCCTGGTGCCTCCGACAGGCCCGCCAATAGTAGGGCTCACTGGGCCGCAGTCGTTCTGGTTGTAGACCTCGAACGAGGCTCCGTCGACGGCATTCTGGCCTCCCTGGACAACGAACTTGAGGCGGAACGAGTTGCCCGGGTGCGTGACGCGGAGGTTAGTGAAGCGGGCAATCCCGTCCTTGGTACCCGCTCGTGTTCCGCCCAAAAGAGCGCCAGAAGCCCCATCAGGTTTGTTCAAGAACGCTGAGATCTGGGCGCCGTTCACTTTGTCGGTATCGCCATCGGCTTTGACGAGAGCCACCTTTGCAGCAAAGCTCATATTGGCGCAAGCCGCGCCAGGTTCAAACAGGATATTTATGGCATTTACAGTACTGACGTCTTGCGCAGCCCCTGCGTCGAGCAGGAGCGCAACAAGCAATACCGTCAAGCCGACGGTCCCCACCATTTCCCCAAGCGGCAAGAAGAACCCACGGGTTTTGTTGTGGCGGCCACGATAACGGCACCTTATCCGAACCCGATGTTTGTACTCTGTCCACGTCAATGTCGGTGAGCCTTGTTGTCAGGGTGGCAGCTTCTGCCAAATATCTGACGGCAACCACAGGTGTCACAGTTGGAAGCGCTCGTTGGGCGACTTGAGAAGGTTGCTGATCGTCTTGACGGTCAAGGTTCAGGTGGCGCTGCTCCTGCTGGGGGCGGTGCCGGCGGGGCTGCCGCTGGCGGTGATGATGCTCGCTACGTCACGGAGTTCGACAACCTGATTTCGGAGCATGTGGACGCTTATGTCAAGGCGGCCGGCTCTCTAAGCGCCAACGTTCAGAAGCAAGCTGCTGCCGTGAAGGATGCCTTCCTGGCGCAGCGTGCATTCTTGAAGGCTGCTTCCCTATCAAAGAAGCCCTCAGATGCTGAGTTCGGCAAGGCTCTGGGACCATTGGGCGAGCAGATTGACAAGGTGAAGAAGCTTGAGGATAACCGCGCACCTGAGAAGAATCATTTGTCAATGGCATCCAACGGCATGGACTGCCTGACCTGGGTTACGATTGTGAGTCCAGTCAACTTGCGTTGTGCGGTCATGACACGGGTGTGCAGTCTCCTGCTCCTGGGCCATACATCGGCGAGATGCTGGGTGCTGCTCAATCCTTTGGCAACAAGGTCATCATGGAGAAGCGTGGCACGTACGTCTGATCACTTCCCTTGTTGTGCCTCCTGAGCTGAACGTGCAACAGTCCCGAGGGTGAACCCCACGTCAATTACTGCAAGAGCTTCTACGCTATCATTGCGGCCCTTACGGCCTATGTCAAGGCCCACCACACCACTGGCGTCGCCTGGAACCCCAAGGGCGGAGAGCTCTCTGCAGCGATGGCTGGTGTGTGTTCTGGCTTTGAAAACGTATTCCAACCGTCCCATGTTTGCAGGCGGAGCAGCAAAGCCTGCAGCGAAGGCTGGTGGTCCCCCCCCGCCGCCGAAGTACGACGCTGCAAGAATGGCTGAGTTGGGTGAAAAGAAGAAACCGGCCGCCGCGGGTGGTGGTGGTGGTGGCATGTCGAACATGCTTGCTGAGTTGAACAAGGGTGAAGCTGTCACCTCAGGTGTGCAATTCGTTGTACTGACCAATGGCACTGCGGGCCTCACCCCTCTGCACAGGGCTCAAGAAGGTGACAGATGACATGAAGTCCAAGAACCAGCCCGGACGTTCGGGTGTGGTGTCAGAGAAGCCCAAGGCCGCACCGGCCAAGAAGTTCGGGGCGGCCGCTGTCTCAGCTGGTCCCCCGAAGTTCCAGCTCGAGGGCAAGAAATGGGTTGTGGTGCGTCTGCGCTGTACTGTTTGTCATGAAACATGCTTCTGAAAGGCGGTCTTATGCATGTCGCCCGTAGCAGCTGCCCCGTCTTTGTCAAATCCCCTCTTGTTCGTTCCTGTGTGAGAGCATTCGTGAGAGTGTCAAGGCTGCAACGTTTGAACGAGGGGGAAAGGATGCTCTGGTGGAGCGCTCTCCATGAAATGTTTGATCTACTGCCCGATGAGGCTGTTCCGCATTCGGTGGCATCCTGTTGCTCCGCGCCATTTCCTGACACCCGAGGTGCAGGAGAACCAAGTGGACAACACCGACCTCTCAATCGGCACCCCCGAGCCCAACCAGGTTGTGTACATCTACAAGTGCCTTGGCAAGGCCCAGCGCAGCCTGGTCACAATTGGCGGCAAGGTCAACAGTGTCTGTGTCGGTGAGTGCCAATGCTCTCGTGCCGACTACTCTTGAAAACGTAGCGACCTTGTCCCAGTTTCATGATTAGGCCGAACGTGTCTCTGGCCGGACCCACACATCCGATTACCACACCACCACTCCCCCACAACTCGTCTCAGCTCCCCACTAACGCAGTCAACTAACCTCACACCGACAGACCAGTGCGACAAGACCAGTGTGATTATTGGCGATGTCGTGGCCGCGGTTGAGTTGATCAACAGCAAAAAGGTTGAGGTGCAATTGAACGGGTCCGTGCCGACAATGAGCCTGGATAACGTTAACGGCTGCACCATCTACATGACCAACGAGCAGGCACTCAACACTCACATTTTCACCTCCAAGTGCTCTGAGATCAACGTGGTGCTGCCCGTCAAGGGCGACGACGACCCCGTGAGTTACTTCCCGATTTCACTGTTTTTTTTCGCTGCTTTCCCCCGTTTCGATGATGAGGCGACATTGTGTTGACGATGGTGTGCCGAGAGTGTTTATGATTGTGATGGTGCGGGGAGTGCTGAACGTGAGTGCGATGTGGTGGCGTGGGTCCCGAAGTGGTCATGCGGTGCGCCGTTGGAAGACTGCGGTGCTGCGATAGCAGGAGTGTTGTTTCGGGTGCTTGAGGTGTGTTGCCAAGGGTGGCATGTGCTGACGCAGGCCGTGGCAGGTGGAGGCTGCCGTGCCGGAGCAGTACGAGACCGTGGTCGTCGACGGCAAGCTCGTCACCACTCCCGTGTCCCACGTCGGCGTGTAAAGTCGAGGTTCCCTGCTCTTTTGATTTTGTGCTGTCTCTGCAACATGTTGGCGTGCAACATGTTGCATGGCAGCATGTGCTTTTCGTTCGAAGAAATGAAACAATATTCGAAAAATTTCGCTCCTTTCAAGGTTGCAAGGCCAGAGTCCTGCGGCAAGTCATGGAGGCTTAAATGAACTGTCAACAGTTGACGCTACTCAACGGACATCAGGAAGCCTGGGATACCCGAGTTCCAAAAAAGGAAGAACAGAGAGGTTCAAGTGTAGTTTCAAGTTTATGTTCAAGCGCCTCGGAGTCAAAACATGCGCTCTGTATCACTGAGTCAAGTGCATATGATTGCGGCACACCCGGTCGTCGGAACCGGATTTGGCGGGTTTCCCGGGTCATCACTTGTAGTGTCATATTTAGCGCCAAATTAGGCGCCGAATGCCAAATTTAGGAGCGATCCTGAATCGGTGGTGCATTGTTAGATCTTCCCAGGAATCATACATGAGAAGACGAAGTCCATCAACGCTGTCATAAGACCACCATCACACCCACGGATGGTAAGTTCGGGCGACGGTATCGCGGAATCATGTACGTACGCTCACCAAATGACCTGAACTCGCCGATATGGGGCAGTTTCGTACTCCCCGATGAATCCTTCTTCTTTTTCCGTTGCCAAGTAGACAAACCCCAAACACCAGGATTACAGCTAGGACCAGATCTATCATAAGAATTGTACCGTGGACCCCGTCCTGCAGCGGCAGTGCGGTGCTCCTCCGTCGCGTCGAAGCCAAGAAAGCGTCGCTGCAGGGAGCTATCAAGACGATTCGAAACAATAGGCGTGGGAAGACTGTTCCATTTCCCCACCGACGTCAAAACATTTTCGACACTGTCCAGAGTCCCCAATCCAAATCTGGAAGGGTTTTGATTCAGACTGACGGCCTCGTTTGCGTCGTTGTGAGGACCACGTGTCCAACGTGTCTTGCGAGTGGCACGTTGTACTGCACGCCAGGACACTTGCTTATCTCGCTCACACTCACTTCGAACGGAGTAAAAATCGATTGCAAATCGGGGCCGGTCTTTGAACACCCATTTGCATTTGAGGAGAGCGAACCGATCGGCGTAGACTTCGAACGCTTCTTCGATAGTCATTCCCCACGCACCACCAATCCTGGCGATTCCATTACCACCGTTCTCCACGGCATAAATCCCTCGAATTCTCCGATGGACACCCGACATTTCATGTACAGCGTCGAGGATCTGAGCACGAAAGTGGGCCATTTCCATTAACGGTGAGAGCATCACCGCGACAGTGGGTGGGGCTTTCGAGGAGATGAACCGAGGAGGCATTCCTCCCAATAATTGTGTGTAGATGTCACACTTGACCGTATCTCCGAGCTCGCACATATTACGCCCAAGTGCACCGTGTTTTCTTGTTGCTTCAGTTCATGGCCCGTGGGATTCGGACCATCCGCCGCATCTGGGGTCGTCTTGGACTTAAGTTGGAGACACTTTGGGCTGGCGACGATTCGGCACTAAAATCGATTATTAAACTAAAATCACCGTTCATAATCGATTTGTACGGTACTAGTACGGTAGCGACATCAGCGCTAGCGAGTGGCTGCGAGTCCACCTTGAGAGCCGAGCAATGCTCAAGCCATCCGCCCAGTGCGAATCAGATATCGCGCTTGTCACAGTCAAGGGACGTACTTACAGGTGACCACCTGGGCCAATAACGAATGTTTTAACGTGTGTGATGGCAGAAAACACCTGGTCACGTTGCATAAGGATAGCCAGGCCCCTGTGGACGATGACCTGTGCACTGATGAGTTTCAGGACATTGATGACGAGCCGAGTTGTATGGGAACAGGAAGAAAGGACGAGGGCGTCGATTGTCGTGTTTTTTCTAAAACGATGGCGATCAGTCCGCACTTTTACAAATTTTTGATTGGGAAGAAGGGGTCCACCAAAGACAGGTTGCAGTCGGACACAGGCACCAACATTGTTGTGCCCGGGCCCAGATCTCAGTCCAATCAAGTTGGTGGGATTCAAAATTAATCAAGTTTGTGCTGTTTTGACAGTGGTTGCAGAAATCACCGGGCCCTCCCAGGATGCGGTCGACTCGGCCGCCACGAGAATCCAGATGTTGGTGGACTCGGTGTGCTGGGTCGCTCATTTCGCGCCCCTCTCATGCTGGCGCGCAGGCTTTGGAGAGTATGCCATACACCCACTTTGTTTCGGTCCCACTAGTGCATGCCGCTTTTGCTACGGAGCTCGGCAAGTTGATCTCAAATGTCAAAGAAAATTTTGCTTCTGCTCAGGGTACCTCTTCCGAATTTTCCTCGACGGTGTCCGATGCCTTTCGCAGGTTTTGACGAGTCACTGTTTGTAAGCCCGAAAAAGTTGCACCTGACTTTGTTCATGTTGAAGCTGCCATCACCAGATGCTGTCCGGCGGGTGCCCCCACGTTTCCTTGACAGGCGCGATACCCACTTCTTCCCCGCAGGCATCGAATATTCTCAATGGTGTCTGTGCAGCGCACTGTGTACGCCCCCCCCTCCCCCCCCCCCCCCCCCCGGTGCCTCTCTTGAAGATCTGGGTTGTCTGGGCTGCTGCAGTGTCTAGGGGTCCTTGAAAGTAATTTGCCACAACAGGCGGATCTCCAAAAAGGGACTCCTGGCCTGTCTCTTGGTCTACACGGACTGGAATACATGTAAGTCGAGGAACCTCTGCCCAGTCACAACTTGTTTGCTCATCCCACCCAGCGACGGACTCGCCCTCCCTCGCCCTCCCCTTTCCGCTCGCCTCCCATCTCCCGCCCGCTCTCCCTCTCCCCCCCCCCTCTCTCCCTCCACCTCTCCCTCACGCTCCCTGTCCTCCCCCTCCCTCCCTTCCCCCTCCGACACACACACACACGTGTACACACACACGCGCGCGCGGGACGCGCCAGTTTGTTGGACTGCTGTGTGACTCCCTGGGTGCTGGGCGACCACCGCGAACGTGCTTGAGCCCGGCGTTTTGCAGAGAACGATTCACGTGGGGAGAGGCTCGTAGAACGAGGCTGGGACAAAGCCTTCTGACACCAACCCCGTAGGAACGATGACCCGAGTGAGGTTGACGTCTTGTTTGCACGAGTTTCTCCAGCGTCTGAAAAMMCCCTCGCCAAACTTTGCGGTGCGTGTCTGGCCTCGTAGTGTGCAATGTGCAATGACAGTGCCACTGCACTGGCAGTCCACATGGGTGTGGTGCATGACACTGACACTGACATGGTTTGTCAAGATTGCAAGGCAAGGTTGCGTCGGGTTGACAGCTACCGGTGATCGATGCAGTTATCGATGATCAATGACATGTATCAACAGAGACGCTATTTGCTGCATGCCGGAGTGTGATCGGAACATTGCTGGGTCTCGAGGTTGACTGTTATCGATGCTTACGACCGTTATCGACAGAGGCGTTGATCAAGACCTTTGCTGCATCTGAACTGCTGCCGGAAAGTGAAGTCGAGCGGCAACGCCTGCGTCGTCCTGACGGTTCTCTGGGTGTGAAGCTACACGCCACTGTCATGTCTTCGAAGTATCGCAGGTATGAGCGTTGATGGTTGTGTTCAGCATGCGCAGTGACAAGTTGCCGTATGCCTGGCTGTCTGTTTTCCAGAAACGCCCGGACATTTCACTTGACACCCACTCACTTCGGAAAGAGTGTCCATCCGCGAGTTTCATGATTGTGTCCCCCTCTCTCCCTGCCCCCTCCTCCCTTTCTCTGACGAGAGCCAAGAAAGAGAGGAAAGACGAGTGGGAAAGGATTGTCACAGTCGGTTAGAAAGAAGCAAATAGCCAGTCAAAAGCAGGGGCGCAATCGAAGGAATCTTGTCAGTTGAAGGAAACTTGTCAGTCATAAATGCGAATGTGTGGGACACAAACAAGAAACTTGCCTAACCAATTCGTGAAAAACGTCAAGGGCTCAGCTCATGTTCGCCTTGATTCCCAGGCACTCCATGAACCGGACCCATCTCTGGAGAGAGAGAGGGGGAGAGCGAGAGACAGGGACGACCGCCAGGCAAGCGGGCAGAGACAGTTACAAAGCCACAGGGGGGGGGGGGGGGGGGGGGACAGAGAGAGAGAGAGACAGAGAGAAATAGCGAAAGAGATAAAATAACCGACGGGGATGCATGGACCAGGATCTAAGAGCAACTCCACCGGTCATTGCCATTGTCATTTATGCCGCA
>QUTJ01031155.1:0-10092 GCA_003573635.1 Goniomonas avonlea | reverse complement strand
CTTGGCTGCCCAAGGGTGAGGCACCTGCCGCGCCGCCGCCGCCCACCGACGCAGCCGTCGACACAGACCCTGGAGCCACCACGGTGTTCGCTGACGCTCGCTGCTTGAGAGTCTGCACCACAGACGGTCGCGGCGGCTCTTGTTCCGCCTGCGAGTCAACGAGTCAAAACTCTAGATGAGAAGGCTCTTGCGTGCAAGGTGGACTCGTTTCCATCAGGGTTTAGGCCAAGTGGACAGGTCGCTTGTGCCAAGTGCACCGGAGGGAGGTCAAGGGCACAGACAGAAGAATCGCCTAGGTGGGTCAAGCGCCCAGAAGGTCAATGTCAAGTGAAAAGGAAGTGTGCTTGGCTGTCAACGCTGCTGGTCCGAAGTCTGTTGCATTGTCCGCTTTAGTCTGGGTTGAAGGCAATGCGGGGGGAGCTCACCTTCTTTTTCTTGATCTTCCTCTTGCTGTCTTTATCAGCAGACGCAGCTCTGGACCCGAAGGCAGCACCAGCACCAACACCAGGCGTGCTTGCCTCCCCATCGCCAGCCGTCGCAGCCGCGGCAGCATCATCCGCGGCAGGCGCCGCCTCCGCTGTCGTCTCGACAACCAGGTCGTCATCCTGCAGTGTTGCAGGCGGGTCACCACAGGTCACGCACACGTGTGACACACACGACCCCTCGTCTCGACAACCAGGTCGCAATCCTGCAACACGCAGGTGGGTCCACACACGCGCCTCCGAGGTCACAACGCGCAGGTCGGTCACAACAGGTCACAACACAGGGAGGCAGAGTGCTCGAAGGGGTCTCTGAGGTAAGTGGCATCAACTTACTGGCGCCAGTCACCTAAGGTGCTTGATAGTGAACACATAGGCGACACAGGACTATTATCACGCACTTGCCCTTGACATGCAAGCAGACATTCGCATTCTTCGGACACCTGGAGGACAAAAGTTGACAACTTGACGCACCTCGTCGTCCGCTGCTTCATTGTCGCTCTCGGCTGCGCTCTCTGGCCGCACAGGCTTGGGCGTGGTGCGCTTCACAGTGCCCTTGCGGAGACGCTGCAGCACAAGGTCCAGGGGAACCTGCCAAAACCGTTAGTCACCCTCGCTCCTATACCTCACAAAGTGTGCATGATTCACGTGTGGCGCGTATCATATCTGAGGGATAGCGTGTGATTGCACGCGCCACTGACCGAGAGCAGGCGTTGTTCCGAGGGTTTGTCGCGCTGCAGCAGCGCCACCATCTCCTCCAGGGGCATGTCGAATCCACGAGAGCAAAGGGCCACGACGTCAGCCTGCGGTCACGTGTATGAGGCAGGGGAGGGAGGGAGGGGAGGGAGGGAGGGGTCACAACGGGAGAAAGGGAGCTGAGGCAGGGGAGGGAGGGGGGAGCCCGAGGTAGTTTGTGGTCGAAAATGAGAGGGCAACACACCTGGGGTTTTTCTGGCTCGATCTCGAGGAGCGCTTGTTTGAGGTCAAATATGGAAATGGAGGTGGAGGCTGAGGAGTCCACGGGTTCTGGAGCAACGGGTTTGCCGTCGCTGTCACTCCCGCCAGTCGAATTGAGGTTGTTGGCCTGAGTTGTTGGGAGTTAGGGCTGTGCTTCAGTTGGAGGTGAGAACCAAGATGCGATTGCAATTGGTAAAATAAATAATGTCAACGGGCAGGGCCTGATGTAGGGGACACACCTGTGCCCGAGCGTTGAGTGCAGCGATAACCTCGTCCCAGTAGATTTGAACCTCGATGAGGTACTGCCGGCGCAGTTCCTCAGCAAAAGGACCGGCGCTTTTTCTCTTGCCCGAGGGATCTTCAAACAACGAGGCCACCTGTCACGCACGCTGAGACAACAGACACTCCAACCCACGCTTGAAACAACAGGGCCACCTGTCACGCACACTGAGACCGCGACAACACACTCGGACCCTCGAAACGACGAGGCCACCGACAACAACAACAAACAAACAAACAAACAAACACTCCAACCCACGCTTGAAAGAACGGGGCCACCTGTCTGAGAACAAACGATAAACACTCTAACCCACGCTCGAAACAACGAGGCCACCTGTGAGAGAACAACAAAATAAAACACTCGAACTCCCGGTCGAGAGGCCGTCTGTGTGGGGCGCGAGGTGGCGCACCTTGGTGAAGTTGTTGGAGTACAAAACACCAAGAATGTCCTCGAGGCGGTCCATGTGTCTCGGCAGCTTCGCTGGGAAGAAGTTGCGCACAATTCGCACGATTTCCGACAGAGGCAGGTCCATGGTCGGGTCCTCCTGCATAAATTGTCAAAGGCATACCCGTGACAATTCAAGTTCGCCCGGCACGAGGTTGTGTGTGCGCGCGCAATCTGCACGGGGTTGTGTGTGCGCGCGCAATCTGCACGGGGTTGTGTGTGCGCGCGCACAGTATCGGCACACACTTGTGGCCATGCGCGAGATTGCATGGGTGTGGTGCAAGGGTGCAGTTCCGTGCGCACACATACCGGTATGTGAGGATTATCACGAACAAGCAACAGGGGCGAGTCAAGGCGGGTCAAGGAGAGCGAAGCGAACCAACAGGGGCGAGTCAAGCTAACCTGACAAGCAAGTCAAAGCACGTCAAGCTGACCTGTTGGATCGTGCGCTCCGCAGTGGCCAAGTGGTTGCGCAAGCTGGAGACCATGGTGGAGCAGTCAGCCCGCGCGTCCTCAGACAGCAGCCCAATAAGAATGCGTCCGAACATGTCGCAGCTTGGGTCCTCCTCCGCGTACCTGCGCCGCGTCAGTCGCTGCCGCTGCGGGCTGCCGCTGCCACTGCAGGCAGCACACTGGCAGTGAGGCCGGCTGGGCCCAGTGCGAGAACTCTCGCCGCCAGTGCCAGAGAGTTGAGAGTCGCAGAGAGTGCGAGTGCGAGTGCTAGGGTGAGAGTGCGCACACGCATCACTCGCACACACACAAAGCGGCTGGCAGTGTTTTGTTTGGATAGCATACCGGTCGAGGGAGTAGGCGAGGTTGAGACCCCACTCCGCAACCATCGACTGCGTCAACCGGTCTCGGAAGAATATGAACAAATATTCCGCGACCTGCCAAAAAATCGTTGTCAGTCAATGCCATGAAAAAATCACCAAAAATCACCCCCCCCCCCCSCCCTTACAACACACCATCTTTTCAAACACGGCTGTCCAGGTAGAGTAGCACAGGCGGGCAGGAAACGGATCAGTAAGGCAGGAAACCCGCACAGAACAGGGAGGCAGGAAACAGCACAGCAAAGACAGGCAGGAAACAGCACAGCAGAGGAAGGGAGCAAATAGCACAGTACAGGGAGGCAGGAAACAGCACAAAAAAACAAGCGCACAGTAGATTTTGTTGGGCGGTCGCGGTCGTAGCGGGCCTTGGCCTCCCAGACATCGCGCATGAGCTTGTCGACATCGGGCTTGCTCAGGCGCCGGTTGAGCACCGGTCCAGTCGCACGCAAAAACTGTGGCAGAGCGCCGCCGGCCCGGCCCAGGGGCTGGAAGTGCGCCGTGCTACCGCGAACGTGAGACAAGACAAGKGAGAGAGAGAGAGAGAGAGAGAGAGAGAGAGAGAGAGAGAGAGAGAGAGAGAGAGAGAGAGAGAGAGAGAGAGAGAGAGAGAGAGAGAGAAAACGAAAGTGGACAGCTGTGCGGCAAGCCCAAGGCGGATGGCAGTGGTTTAGTTTAGGTTTAGGGTTCAGGGTTTAGGGTTTAGCTGGCTGCTTACTTAAACTGGGTGTGATGGGGGGGGGGGGGGGTTGAGGGTTTAGATGGCTGCTTACTTGTAAACGGAGGTGGTGTGGTGGTGTAAGGTTTGGGGTATGGCCACTTGTAAACGCTTACTTGTAAACGGGGGGTGGTGTGGTGGTGTAGGGTTTAGGGTATGGCTGCTTACTTGTAAACGCCCTCCGGGTCAGACGGCAGCGGTTTGCCGGCGTCTGCAAGAAGTTGCTTGATGGACGCCATGACAAGCTCTGTTGTCTGCTCCGTGGAGAGGTCTTTGTCCACCTCCATGGCGGCGAGGCACTCCTGGGTCTCCTCCTTGCTCCAGTCAGGCTTGGGCGTCATGCGCCCCTTGATTGCCGCCAGCTCCTGTCCAAACCTATCCGCCAGAATCTTTTGTTGCAGGCGTTCCTCTGCTGTGGTTTGCAGCTCATTGGTCAGGTCCATGACCTGCCATCGCGTCACGGCAAGTCCACCGGCGCTGCCCAACGACAAGCTCTCCCCATTTCGCCAGCCAAACACTCACCTTGTGCTCCAGCAGCTCGTTCTCCCTCTTGAACTTGTTCCGCTCTTGAATTAGCTGATCTTGGGCCGACGTGAACTCTTCGTGGTCGTACCTGGACAACCACGTCAGAACACGATGAGCATACGCAAAGATAAGCCCAAAACCGAGATATCTTCTCATTCTCGCGCAACCTCCAACCGTAAAACGAACAACCGACGCACAAGTTAGCCATGCGGCCGTGCAGCACGCCAATCTCTTGCTGCAGTGTCTCGATGCGCCGCATCAGAGTGACAAGCTCCAGCGGGTCCTCCGCGTCCGCCTGCCCTCGACTGTCAATCTCTGCACATCCCACATGTCCCCTCGACTGTCAATCTCTGCACATCCCACATGTCCCCTCGACTGTCAATCTCTGCACATCCCACATGCCGCGCATCTCGCATGCCGCACATCTGGCATGCCGCACATCTCGCATGCCGCACATCTCGCATGCCGCACATCTCGCATGCCGCACATCTCGCATGCCGCACATCTCGCATGCCGCACATCTCGCATTACATGTGCGAAACGCCTCCAAGCGAACGCATATCAGAGAACGCAGCGCTCAGCCACCACAGTGCTCGCCACCCTCTGGGAACGCCCGCTGGGAATATCCATAGACTTGCAACAAAATGACACCGGCGGACAGTGGCAGTGCTCACCGTCATTTTCTTATTGGCGACGGTCTGCATGAGATACTTGTAACCTGAAGCAAACGCCTTGTTCTTTCCCTCAGCGACTTCTGCACGTTCCTTCATGGACTCCGTCTCGCCCGCAGCAGCGTGTCTCTGTGCACACGACTGAGTGGTCGAAAACACGTTTTCCTTCGGAACACCATCCAAACACCATCCGCAAGCGTTCCTTGAACGTGAACAGCTGTTTTTTTCATATCGAAACAGTGTGCCGGCATGAAGATGCTTGAGAGTGTGGATAGGATTTTGGACCCACCGCCACTTGCTGCAGGTCAAGCTCGTTCTCGAGCTCCTTGACACGCGCAGCCAGTCTCAGAGCGTCAGTTTGCATCGCTTTCTTACGAGCTGCATACGCCTCCATTTGCTTCTGGAGCGCGTGCTCGCACTCGTTTCGGAGTGCAGCCAAGCGAGCGTCGGAGTTGTCAACCTGCAGAGGTCAGCGACACTCGAAGTAAAAGGGCGCCCACGCACCTCTTGTCGGTATCGCCGTGAATTTAACACGTTCTTGTCGTAGGCTTTGAAAATGCGAGAGAGCAACGGTGAATACGTCTTGAAACCATCAATGAAGATACGAAATGTGTCGTGATGGGCGAGCAACGCCTCCTCAGATCTGACGGTTTGCTCGGTTAAGATTCCAGGAATCTCAACAACAACAAAAAATCCGGAATTGTGGAAAGCGTTCTCACCCTTTAGAACAGGACGACAGACGCTTTTCGAGGAACTGCTCCAGAGTGACGAGAAACAGAGGCTTTCCACCCTCCCCACTCTTGCCAGGGGGGGATTTCCCGATTGTAGCGGTTCCCTTACCGTTGGCGTTGGCAGGCCAAGTTGAAATGACACCCCGAGTGCCACACCCCATCATTCGTGGAGATTCTGGGCCACCCAAGGCTTGGCTGCGAGATGTCAGGGTGATGACCCCGACGTCCAAGGCCATACCTAAGCCGATTCAAGTGGTTGTCAATAGCCGGAAGGTCTTTGTTTGGGACATAATCATTCCCAAGAGGGTGAGAAGGCATGCTGTTGGCCAAGAAAGAAGTGATGTGTTGCTGGTTCTCGACTTCGGGCAACCGCGCTGGGAGCTCGTGCGAACGATAACCCCGCTGAGTCCTGAATCCCTTGACACGAATCCGAGGGCTAGTGTGGTACCTTGCACTGTTCGGCTTCATCGGGGAGAACGGCGTAGGTGAAGGTCCTGGAACCGGTTTCGCCTTGGAATGTTTCCATAGATCCTCCACTGGTGGAAGATCTCCAAGTGCGAGCTGGTCAAGCGTGTAAGTATGCGTGAAAGCTCGGTACAGAAAGAACAACCTTGGGGACCGGCGAGGAATCTGTCATCGAGGGGCACGCCACTGTCAGGCAACTCTGCGCTTCCACCACACAACGGTCCAGCCAACAGACTTGATGTGTGAAGAGCATCAACAATCACCGATAGCTGTTCGATACCGACAGGCTTGGCTGGAACGACATTGTTTTGAAGATGCTGCGAGGTCGCACCCGAGGTGTGGTGCGCGTGCGGCCACTCTCCTCTCGGGAGAAATCAGAGAACCAGAAATGTGTTGTTCACATGGATGCGACGAGTACCACCGTACAGAACCCCAAGGATGGCTCTGTCCGCTCCTTTGAGTTCGATGAAAACCTCTGGTCCTTTGATCCTGCGTCTCGCGTGTACGCGACGCAGGAGTATCTTTACGATGCTTTCGCTGCAGATCTTGTCGAAAAGGCTCTTGGTATTGTCACGACCCCCTTTTTTATCTTTCATGGACTGATCCTTCTTGTAGATGGCCACGATTTGACACTGCTGAGTTATGGTCAATCCGGCTCGGGAAAAACTTTCAGCTTAGTGGGGACAGAAGATGAGCCTGGCGTCGTACCCATGCTTATCGACCGACTTAAAGATTTTTGCTATGATAGCCCACACGATATCCGCGTCCAAGCATCTGTGTTGGAGGTTCATTCAGATTCTTTACGCGACCTGCGAGCGGGGGATGTGGCCCAAGCGGAGACACTCAAGGTACGGGACCATCCTCAGAAAGGAACTTGGATCCAGGGACTATCGTGGCATTCCGTTCAGCATGATGGGGAAATGAGCGACCTCCTGGATGAAGCTTACAGGTCGTTCACTTGCGTCAGCGTTCCTCACTGACCCAATCGGAAACAGTCAACGCCACGTGATGAAGACCAAGCGTCGTGGCTGGGTCTCTCAATCTCATATTATTCTTCAAATAGTCGTTACTCAGACCAAAGAAATTGGTGGAACAGAAGACCTGCTCTCCAAGATCACTGTTGCTGACCTGGCAGGGTTTGACCGCAACGCCAAGGTGACCATGGTTGCCTTGTTCGCACATTTTTGATTATGCTCTGTGCCACAGGATAGTGAAAGTCGCTCGGTGAGCAAATCACTCGGAGCTCTGGGGAAGGTCATCCACGCCCTCGCACAGCGGGGGCGAGGGATTCAAGGGCATGTTCCAGCGCGTGAATCGGTGCTGACATGGTACGCCGGCATATCCACTGTGTATTGCAATGCGTATCTTCAGTTCGCCCTGATCTTCAGTCCGCCCTGATCCGCTGTTTCAGGGTTCTTCATGAGGCGCTGAGCGAAAACGCCATGACTGCTGTGCTCGGCACGGTGAGCCCTGCAGAAGATGACATCGAAGAAACGTTACAGACCATGCGGTGAGCACTCCCAGCTCTTCTCTCTCTCTCTGACTCTCTCTCTCTCACACACACCACACGATGAGCTCCCAGCTGTCTCTCTCCCTCTGACCATGCGGTCAGCTCCCAGCTCTTCTCTCTCGCACTCTCTCCCTCGCTCGCTCGCTATGTCACTGACTCGTGCGTCTCCAGCCTTGTGACAGACGCGTCGGGAATGCTGTGCAAACCTGTGAAGCACACTCCGGCCCTCGGGGTGCTTGGCGAGAGACTGGCGTCGGACGTTGCGCACACAGCAGCAGCACTCGCCGCCGCCCGCGTGCATACGGTCCCCGGGCTGCTCCCCACAGGCCCTGAGGCCACAGAGTTCAGGGCGCCGCTCAATGTGCACAATTCTCATGGTCCGGGCCCGTCCGAGGCGGAAGGCAAGGACGTGGCAGACCACCTTCGGTGGGTGCGCACACACGGTTTGACTGTGGCACACGCACCCCCTTCCGCATGACTTGCATGTTACCCAAGCATGCAAGGGGGCTAAGAGTGATCGGGTAGTCCCATCTTAGTGACATGCGAGCATGCAAACGTCAGGGTGATCGAGCAGTCCCATCTTACTTTCTTAAGCATAAATGAGCCACATTATGCACAGAACGTACGTCGACAAGGTGGAGGGGGGGGGGATTGTCAGGCACACTAACTTGCGCACAGAACGTACTATGACGAAGTTGGAGGGGACGAGAGCCAGGTGGCTGAGACAGCTATGGGGGCCGGAGACTGGTCTTGGATGTATGACGCGCGGTCGCCGTCGCCTGACGCCGCTGGCTGCGCTGAAGGGGACGGCGCCGTGATAATGTTTCAGGGCGATGGCCCTGCGAGTCAGGTTGCTGTTGGTGACGGCGCAGACGCCCGAGGCAGTTTGTTTGACTCCGCACTAAAGCGTGTGCGAGGGCAAGATCAACGTAAGGCCTGTCTGCCTCTCCCTGCCCTGTCTGTCTCTCTGAGTGGTGAGATGAACGTCAGTCCTCTCGGTCCCTCCCTGCCTGCCCTGTCTGTCTCTGCCTGCTTGAGTGGTGCGGGGCGCGAAAGTTTCCGGGAACCAGTGATAACAGAATCAACAGCGCGTGCTCGCGCGCCTGCCTTCCAGTCCCCGGAACGTGGGCGTCGCGGTCAAGGAGACCGTCAAGGAGATCGCCACGGAGACCGTGAGCACTGGGACGACCGCCTGCAGCTCCACGATGATCTCGATGTCGATGGCGACGATGTGGACGTCGACGTCGATGTCGGGGCGTACGGCGGCCGGTCTGCGCACCACAATGCTTCGGCCTCAACAACCCCGCTCAATTCCACTCCGCGTGACGGGTCGAGCAGTGCCAGCCATCGCCATGAGCGCGGCACCAAAGCCAATGGGAGGAAGCCGCAGTCCTCGCCGAGACAGCGGTCGCCACTTTCGCGTGAAGTTATCGAGAATACGCGAGCCAACTTGGCGCTGCCCAAGGGCGGGGGGGCAAGGTCGAGGGCGCACGGGTCCTCTCCGCGAACGCCAAAGTACGAGAAATTGCATGTCTGGTCGCTGCCGTTGTTGTCTCGTTGTCTCGAGCCTGCGTAAGCCCGTGGCACCTGATACACAACACCCTGACCCTCACCAACAACCTTCCCCCGACACCCCCACTGACAACCCGACACCCAACCCCCCGAACCCCGCCAACAACCCCCCACACACACACACCAACAACCTCCCCCCGACACCCCCACTGACAACCCGACACGCGACACCCCGGCACACAGCCCCCCGAACCACCACCAACAACCCCCCACACACACACACCAACCACCTCCCCCGTGACAACCCGACACACGACACCCCGACCCCCCACCAACAACCTCGCACACCCACCAACAATCCAAACAAGTGAACATAACAAGCCAAAAATTGGATAGATAGAGAAGGAGAGGTGGACTCTGTGTCAGCTTGGGCCTGACAAGTACGCAGCATGCGCAAGTGGACAAGCGACCCAAACTTCATGAACTACGTCGCGACCCATGCCACGCCACCTGCCCCCGAAACCCCACTCGCTGGCGACGACGTGGTTAACGCTGTGCGCCCGTTGTTCTTGTCGTACCTCAGAGTTTTCTTTGTTTCCATACCTTCCAGGCTGTTCCTGGTTGAGGATTGAGGGTTTTGTCTTCTTGTTTGGGGGTGAGGTTTTGTCGTACCCTCAAAGTTGTTATTCGTTGAGAGTTTTGTCGTATCCTCGCCTGCCCGGGGCGTACCTTGGGAACTGAGATGACGGCACCATGGCATCAATGGAGATGCGACGACTAAACCACACCAGACTAGTCAGATGGAGATGTTCTTGCTGGCAATGTTTGGCATCCATGTCGGCCCCAACAGCAATCAATGCGGCGTGGAGGCAATCTCGTGACAGAGCTGCTCTTGAGAGACAGAGCTGCTCTTGAGAGACAGAGCTGCTCTTGAGAGACAGAGCTGCTCTTGAGAGGCAGAGCTGCTCTTGAG
>QUTJ01031154.1:0-10087 GCA_003573635.1 Goniomonas avonlea | reverse complement strand
GGGGAGAAGGAACAGACGTACGGCGGTCGTCCAGTTCGTTTGCCGTATCCCGTTGGAAGCCACCGTCACTTGCAGCAACAGCAACGAAAACAAGGTGAAGGAAGGCAGTCAGCCCCATGCCAATAATGTACTGCGTTGAGAGCGTCAGAGAGACAAAACACTCGTTCCAAGTGCGAACCAGCGCTGTGGGCGAGGCTGCCACATCCATTCAATAGCCACACTATTGCAAGAGGACACACACACACACACACACACACACACACACACACACACACACACACACACAGCAACGAAAACAAGGTGAAGGAAGGCGGTGAGACCCATGCCACTAGCGTTAGAGACGGCGCCATTCTGAGACGAGGGAGGGAGCGAGAGCTAGAGAGAGCGAGAGGGTAGCTTGTGTGTGTACGATTCAGGAACCGCTGATCCTAGGAGACCATAAGGGAGAGGGAGAGGGAGGGGGCGACGATGCCGTCGGCGTCGGCATACTATAACCGAGTGAGGTGGAAATCTGATTCCCGTGTGCCCTCCACATCCCCAGATCAAAACTAAGCGAGAGTGCGATCAAAACTACGCGAGAGTGCGACACACCACTCGAATAAGAAATAGGTTGTAACGCGAAACTGAGTAAAGCGAGAGGAAGGCGAGGCCGATTGTGATAAAAGAGGTGACGGCTGCGCCGACAATGACGCCGACGGTCCGCGGGAAGGTGGCGGAGAGTCCGACAGAGAAGAGCCCGCCACACTGTTGCTGAGTGTGAGCTGAGGGGGGGGGGGGGCAGAAGGTGGAGCGGAGGAAGAAGCAATTTCTTCTCAATATTCGGATTTTGCTTCTCAATATTCGGGAAAATAGTCGACCTGTACAGCATACAAATAATCTACACGCACAATCAAAAGGATGCTGTTTGTAAGCCAATCAGGCTCCCGGCTGAGCCTTCGCGGTACCCCTCCCCTTAACACACCCCCCCTCAACAAATAATCCACACGCACAATCAAAAGGATGCTGCTCGTATGGAGTAAACCAATCAGGATCCCGCCTTGAGCTTTCGGGTTCGTTGATCGAAGTTGCTGCAAAGGCGGTGAGCAGGGCAGCACCCCCACCCATCAAGAACAGTGACCGAGCGGTTTTCACAGTCAGAGCGCAAACAAACGGTTAGAGAAAGCGTTCAGACAGTTCTGGAAACAAGCTGGGCTTTGAGGGGGGGCGCACAACAAGAATTTTCTCCCGAACGATCAAACTGCAGATTACGCTGACAAACTGCAAAGGGTGTGTCAGACACTTGAGCGGACATGAGTACACACAGCAGGCTGAGATGGACAGTCACCTGCGCAATCATCGCTAAGGAGAAAAACGCTGCTAACAATGTCAGGCGGCCATCAAGCCATTCTTGGACACAACCGAGCTCCTCAGCACGGGTGACGACCTTGTCCAGATCACAAGCACAAAGATCTGGCAGGGTTCCGTTGCCAATGTTGACACAGGCTGTATTATACAGTAGATGCGTGGTTCTTGCTTGGAACCTGGTGAAGCCTGGTTGAGACCGAGAAAGGAAGGCAAACACCAAAACGTACGTGAGAGACACGTTCACATAGACTACGAAACCAAGCTCTGCGATCGCCATAAAAGCCATGAAGAACATGAACTGTCGGACTCGGGTCAGATTTCCAGGTGGAACAGTCGAGTGCACTCACCATCATCACCCGAATAAGCTTTTTCTTGAAAGTCCCAATGCCTCCAGCCCAAGACAGAAGACCTGTTTTTCGTGTGACATTCGGGGGAGTTTGAGAAGGTGGGACTCACCAAGAGTGAGCCCAGAAACTTGCACAAACCAGATGGCGAACGCACCCTCTCCAAGTTCATAATACATCCAAACCCCATAGCTCAAAAGTACAGCACCAATCAGCCCAAGAAAGCCACAGTCATAAAGCAAAATTTGAAACCAGGCAGATGCCCTCACAGGGTCCAGAACCACATTTTCAACAGATTGAAATTGTGCCGTCTTAGGTCTGGGCTTTGCCACCAGCTCATCAATGAAAGCCTCTTCTTTCTCCTTTTGTTGTTCTTCTTCCAGTTTTTTTTCCCAAGTTTTTGCAGGAGTTATTCGTTTGATATTTGGTTGGTAGCGAATGATTCCATTTCGACTTTGTGGCCTGCCATCCGGAGTCGTCGCGGGTATAGCTGCGATGGGGGTTGGTGGGGCAGGGGTTGTGGGAGCTTCGACTGGGACGAGAGTATCTATGAGGTTGGATGGAAGCCTCGTATCCGCTCTCTTTGGCGCCCGAGGAGGCGCTGGGGAGGCCATGGCCAGTCGTCGAAGGACCTGACCCGTGGAATGCCGGCAACCGAAAGCTCAAAGAGAGTGAGGTCTTCGTCCACGCTAACAAGCAGAGCTCTAAACAAAATTGTTATCGTCTCCGCGCTACTGTAAGCTTTTGCGTATCTGCCCGGATTCCGCCGTATCGACCGGAGAATCGACGCCGTTACATGAAAGTTCCAGCCGCTCATTCAGCGACATGAGTAGCAGCTGCCACACAGCAGGGCTTTCAAAGGAGGAGGCGTTGAAGGCATGCACAGAGCAACATGTAGAGATATAGTTGAATTCTCAGTCGTCTCACGTTGAACCAGGAAAAAATGCGAGCTTGCCACATGCGTCGGTGGTTCTGGGTGGGCTGCGAAGAGGAGGAGAAGAATTTTTGGGCGTGCTACAAGAAAACTCGGGGAACACTGAAGCTCTCGTTTGGGAAGGGTCTTGATTTTCATATGGACATTGATGGTGAAAGTGCCACAAAAAAATAAGATCAAAATGACACGCTCGATGCTCTAGGTTCAACGATGAATCCATATAATGTACAAACGTGTATTTCTGTGAACTCCTACAGCCACGACTACGCTCCTCGGTCATCAGTCCCATCAGCGCCACGAAATACCACAGAACCGCTCACAACCGATGCCCCGCCGACTTCAGGGGCCCCAACCCGAAGCGAACCAGCACCAGCAGACTGTCGCCAAGAACTCACATCGTGGCGACCAATGCCAGCATTGGCCCCTGTTGCTGGGGCTCCGCACGTGTTGCTTCCGCTGCTCTGTCGGCCAGGCGCCGCAGAGAATCCAGACAGTGATGACAGTACACTTTGCGGCGGTTTGTACGTAACAGTGCTGCCAGGCAGCCCAGCTCCAATCGCCGTGGTGGAGGCGGCAGGGGAGCCCCCAGATGCCCCTATTCCATGGGCCAGCGACATCTGTTATGATCGTCTTGGTGCCAGGGTTCGTCACAGGAACACGGCGCAACAGGCAGCAGCACACCAGCACGTACGAAAAGCCCGAGAAACAAGCGCACCTGAGCAAGTGGAGAGAGAGAGAGCGTGGATGCAGCCCCGACGGGTGGCCGATACGTGAGCGCTGAACTCATATGCGAGTGGGAGTAGGAGCTGTGTGCCAGAGATGCCTCGTTGACTTCCTTGTTCAACCATTGGATCACTGCAAACATATCAGATTTGATTAGTGTGGCGCAATCGAAATTAGCCGCGAAGTTCGGTTTCTGTGGTGACACACCCTATGTTAGTGGCGAAATTCAGCTCCAGTGAGGGGTGCACAACAGAGTGCGTGTGCTTTGTGGTACATGATGACATTGTGCATAGGACTTTTGACTCTGTTAATGAACCACCAAACACAACTCACTCTGCTTGTTGCTCTCCAGGAGAGCTTGATCTTCCTTGGCCTTCTCCTCGCACTGAGCGACCTGCTTTTCCGCGGTCTGAAGAGCAAACTGCAGTCGTTGAACCTCCTCTCTGTCGGCGCCAGTCAGTACTCCACGCAAAAGCCTGGTTTACGTAGATTGCGCCTTTATTACGCCTGGTTTACAGGGGGCACTAGACCACATTTTTGGCGAAATGTTGCCAAGTTACCAGTGCACACAGAAAAGGGGGGGGGGGGGGGGAGAGAGAGAGGGGGGGGGGGGGGGGTGAAAGCGAGAAACCAGAGAGAAAAGCGAGGTCGGCATGCCAAGTCACCCAGTGCACAGAGAAGGGAGACACAAGGGAGAGGAGAGAAGAGCGATGTCGCCACCCACTCTAACAGCTTTGACAACAGCGGTGCAGGTGATGATTGTCCACAGCATAGCATCGCGAAGAAAGTACCTGGCAGCATTCGCGGCCTGTGCCTGTCGAGACGATTCCTGTTCACATTGCGCTGCCCGAGCCTTGAGCTGCTCCCCCAGCGCCTTTCGTGACCGCAGTCGGGTCTTCATCGCTCGAAGCTCGTTCTGTAGAGTCTGGATAATTTGATTTCCCTGCGGTCAAACGTCAGTGGGCCACAAGAATAAATCGCAAACCAACATGCGGATTATGGCGGTTCTTTGGGAACTGTTTTCCAAGTCCGAATCGACAAACGTCGGATTCTTTTCGATGCTAAAATGACGATCTGACTAGATCCTCGGGAGTCGTGAGATTTCGTGTTCCTCACTCAAATTGTACCCAAGTGAATTTCAGCACTGGGGGCAATACCTTGCTGATTTCGTTAGCGCTGGCCTTGACCTTGTCCTCGAGCTTGAGACAGTTAGCTTTGTACACCGACAAGGTTTCTTCCACGTGCGCCTGCGGTGGATCTAAGTTGAACTCCAGGTCAAGCAGGCATGCCAGTTGACTGTCTCGAGATGATAGGATCTGTGAGCATCGCAGTGAACTGAACATGGTGATAAACTGTGATCGTGGTGGAGCCGTGAGGACATGGCGGAACTGTGAACCCGTCATGCTAGCGCTCAGGCGACGAGCCGTGACCGAAAACTCTGTCTTTGGACTGCAAGACGGGAGCACGCACCTTTTCGCTCCGGACAGTGTCCACCAGTGAGCTGAGACGATTCACGAGTTCCTCTTTGTCAGCCACCTGTTGCTCCAATGTGGACAGCTGCACTGCGTTTGCGTTGAGGCAACGCTCCTGCATCGAGTCCAGTCAGCTGAAAGGCGTGACTGTGACAGCCTCACACCTGTGAATACCGCGTGGTGTCTAAGGATTTATTCCCCTCACGTAGCTCTGCCAGCTCTGCGGCTTGCAAGTCTACCTGTTGCGATAGACCCTTCGCTTTGAGAGACAGCGCACGCACTTCACCCTCCAGCTGAGCACGAGTTTCTCGCAGGTCAGTGTTCTCAGACCGCAGTTTGTCAAGCTGTTCCTTGGCAACCCCAGCCTGCGGCCTGGGATGAGAACCACATTAGTTAGCATAAACTCAAGGCCATACCGCGTCCTGGGCAGCCTTTTCCAAATCCCGCTTTTCCCGATCGTGCTCCCGAGCCATGGCAGTTTGGGCTGCTAGCGCCTCCTCTTTTGCGCGCGCGAGCTCTCCGCTATGCTGGACTTTGAGATCCGATACCAATGTTGAACAGTGGTCGGATTCCCGCTTGTACTCAGCGCATCTCGCTTCACATTGCTGCAGGCGGCTGCTGAGCGATTCATTGGTGTCACGCAGCTTGTTGTCCAAATCCTGGTTTGTTCCCTGCAAGACGACGTCAACCCAAGCCACCTCCGATAAAACTGACCTTCAACTGTGTCAGGCGGCCAGAAAGATACCGCATCACAGCCATGTTGTTGCCGGGAACAAAGATCAGACTCAGATGAGTGAGATGCTTGAATAAATTGGTTTCAATCAGTTTTAAAGTGGTGCCATCAGTCGTGGTGGAGAGGGTTCCAATAAATCTGCAATTCGATTAAGCGTGAAAGTATGAGACAGCAGTGTCGACCTGGGCTCTGCTTCGCCTCTGGAGTCCATGCAACTCCCGAGAAGCTCAATGAACTTCACTGGAAACGTGCCAAAGTCAACCAAGATGCTTTGGTCAGTTTTGAGGGTCTGGAAGTCTTCTTCGCTCACATCCATTGTGTACAAAAATAAGTGATCAGTTTCGTCAGTCAACTGAACCCGCATAACTTGCTGTCGCGAGGAGCTGGCGGGATCGCGACCCATTGAGACTTGCACAGTCAATTCGGCAGTGCGATCCTCGCGCTCAGGATGGCGAACGCGCACAGGAACATCCTGTTGAAACAGGACCTGCATTGATTCCAGAGACATGCGCGGGATGGGGCGGTTTTGGATGGGTGCGCTCTCCTCAGCCGTCGCTTGCCTCGCACAACGCTGGTCGGCGGGAACTCGCAAGTTTTCGTTTTGAAAGGAGGGTTTTTCCGCTCTGATTTTGTTACAAACTCGATCCGGAAAAATCATTGTATGAAACTTCTGGTGCCCTACCGGCAAGAGAGCGTTTTGGTTTTCTCCCGATGTTGGCGCATCGTTTGGTAGCTGCGCTTTTGCTCCTCCTGAATGCAGGATGCGTTGCGTCTGAGCGTGTTCTAGCTTTCAGTGATTTTGCCACTGGGATGGAGGGGTGGTCCATCAGCTCGCAACCTGGCAGCACAGTATCCGACCTGCGCAGGTACAAGGAACGGGAGCACGACTTCATGCCGGTCGAGGCTTCCGACGCTGGGGCTGACGAGTGGTACTTTCGCGCTCCACAATCGTATCTCGGCGACAAGAGTGCCGCTTATGGCGGCTATCTCGAGTTCATCTTGAGTTGGGGCGAGCACGCGGAAGGCAAGTACACGGACGAGGCAACACGGTACGACGTGGTCTTGGTCAGCGGTAACGAGCGAATTGGCCGGAAAGAAGTAGTCCCGTCAGAAATTTCGTATCGAGGTGTGCCTCACGTTTGTATCCTTCTATTCATGGAAGTTGCACAGGACAACATCGTGTGTGCTTTGCTTCGGAGGCAAAGTGGTATCATGTTAACGACCATTCTCCGGCCACCAAAGAAGACCTCCTCAGGTTCACGGCCCAGCTGGACCCTTCTGATTGCTTACTTTGTCGCAGGGTTTTGGGCTCGTTGTCGGAGATGCTTATTCGAGGGTCGCACTATGCTGGTCCAGAAATCACTCATCTGAGCGGTGTCAAGCTCACAGCGATGGCAAGCCTGCGCCGACCCAGGTGCATAGACTCCACAGTTGTTACCTTTCCTGACACTGAGTAGACTTATCGTGAGCCGTGTCTCCACCTACACCGTTCCTGGTACGTGAAACATGTTTACAATCGTGTGCCTTACTCCGTCGACAGTCCTCGAGACGAATTACAAGGACGGCGAGGTCGTTTACGCTGAGCCCATCATCCTTCTGTGTGTTGTGTGGAACATCCCCTTCCCTGCAGGTTTGCAAGGCCGGCATTGTTTGTCCGACGCTCACTCTCGCGGCAGCTGGCCGTCTCATCGCACATATCAACGACAAGTTCCCGATTGGAGAATTCCAAGTGATTGGAATTGGTTCTCATGGAGACTCATTCTCAGAAGTCACCATCAACCTTCAGGTTGATACTTGTCCTGTCACGTCCCCCTGATGATCGGGCATGCAGTTGACTTCTACAGCGCGTCGCTGACCCACTCACAGGGTATCCCAATGGGTGAACACTACGTGTACTTCTTTATGCAAGACAATTCTGCACGAAAGGTGGGTTTTACCAAGATATCTGTCATCCAAACAGCCTAAGATCCACCTTGTCCACGGGTTGTCGCGTCGCAGTGTGGTGCAGCGGTTCATGGGCGCCCATAAGCCCTGCACCCCCGTCGGAGGGAGTGAGAGGGGTGGAGAAAGCGAAAGAAAGGGAGGGGGGAGGAAGGGAGGGAGAGGGGGGAAGGGGCGTTCACCCACTCACTCACTCACTCTCCCAGGATTATATCCCTCTTCCCTCGTTCTCCGTGCCTCTCACTCAATGACTCACTCACTCACTCACTCACTCACTCACTCTCCCAGGGTTCTCCTCTACCATCTCCTTGCCTCTCTCTCAATGTCTCACTCACTCACTCACTCACTCACTGTCCCAGGATTCTCCCTCTACCCTCGTCCCCTTTGCCTCTCTCTCAATGACTCACTCAGCCTAGGATCGAATCACCCTGAGTCTCACACCGCTGATCGGGTAACACAGGTCGGCATCGAAAAGGGACTCTGGATCGACAAGGACACCAAGGAGGAGGAGGGAGGAGAGGAGGGCGACGAACGCTCTCAAGGGCACTCGGACGGTGAACTATGAGTGAAAAGGTGACTCGTGCGAACGCGTCGTAAGGTGGGATGGTGAACTGCGAACGCCTCAAACTCTCCGGGCACTCCGACGGTATGAATTTGAGGAACTGTAACGCATCGTCCGGTGAGGAGTGGCGTTATGATGGAAGATGGCACGCCGATGGTGCACTATGACTGTGATGGTGAACTGCGGCCGCCTCATGCTTTGTGGCAATATTGCACGCGCGACCGTTTGGGGATGATGGATCGGACTCGCCGGATTATATTGGATCGGACTCGCCGGTCCACATCACCGCTGAAAACGTGCTATGCGAGCGTGACACATGACAGGCCTGCGCGTGGTGATGAACTGCGATCGTGGTGGGCTGTCGGTTCCGTGTCTTTGCAGAAGTTAACGGAACTGTGGACGTATATGTGGACGTATGGTCGTCTATGGACGTATTCGCACGACCCCCGTCAAGGTGAACACTTGCAGGCGTTCAGGTGATGAGCTCTCTCCCCCTCGAGACGGATCCACGTTCAGAGACAGGGACTGCACACGCCAGGGTGGTCCTCACAGGTCTGCAATCAGCTGCGACCGTGTGGCGGTGGTGTTCTGTACGCACTGGTGAACGGCACCAAGAACTGTGGCCAAACACTTCACGGAACATGATGGTGGCCATGGTTCAGCCAACGGGGTCTTTCCAAGCAAGGTTGGCTGTGAGAGCGACCTGAAACGTTCGTTAACTTGGCGGTTTATGGTGATTGGTGCTCGAGCCACGGAGGATGGTTCTAACCTCGGTTCCACGTGCTGCATGGCCCTAGCGTCCGTCATGGTGCAACTGGGGTGCCAGGAGGAGCCTCACGCAGGTGATCGCGTTTTGCGACCGTGCGACACTTTTTTTGACGATCGAGGGGCTGGCAAGAAGCCAACCCTGCGAACTGTGGAATTGGGGAGAGGTTGAACAATACAGAGAGTAGCGAGATCCAGATTCTGAGGATTTTGTTTCGACAAAACGACGCACAATCTGACAGTTGGAAATACGAAGACATGGATGGCCCTCATTTCTACAACCCAAAAAAAAAAAATTGGCCCGAATTTCAAAGTTGAACTTCAAAGTTCCAATCACCGGTTGATGGCCGGTTCATCACCAGGCTCACGGGTCTGACAGTGGCCGCTCAATTACGGTTGAACTTCCTGAATTATGGCTTGAAACCGCGCTCTCTCGCGCGCGCTACCAGAGTACTATGGTAGGACACACACACACACACACCACTACCTCTCTCTCTCTCTCTTCTCTTCTCTTCTCTCCTCTTCTCTCTTATGCCTTCAGGCAGGGCCTGGCCCTCATGGGTCGGTGGCCGCTCAGCGGTTCCTGATCTGGCGCTTGAATCCTCTCTCTCTCACACACACACACCGCGAGTCTTCAAGTTCAGGCAGGCCTTCACGCCGGGTTTGTGGCCACTCAGTGTTGAGTCAGCAGTTCGATCTAGCTGAAAAGGCTCAGCCTGAGGCTTGCACGAGTCGGCGATTAATCCTTGATCTCTCTCTCTCTCTCTCTCTCTCTCTCTCTCTCGCTCTCTCTCTAGATCTCTCTCTAGATCAGATTCTCTCCCCCCCCCCCCCTGGGTTTTTAATAACAAATGTGCCAGTGTTTAATACACAAACTCGAAAGTACATTAATTCATCTCATGTGTATATACCGTTACGGTATATAATTATTAATCATATGCAAAGGCCAAAGCCTTGGTTGCGCGGGCATAATAGGTACATGGTATTAATTATATGACATTGTACACTGTGCACAACATTAACACAGTGTTAATGTATACACAGTATTAACTTGGGTTAATCTTGACTTAAACTTGACTCTAGAGCTCGCGCATATACATCATGGCATATATATGTTGATTTTCAAGGGCTTCAATTTGCCAATTAATTAACGCCGGCCATAGGAGGGCTCTCAGACTGGCATTTGTTGTCAGTGGGTGGCCCCCGGGCCGGACAGTGATGCAGTCATATATATATATATATATATATATATATATATATATATATATA
>QUTJ01031153.1:0-10083 GCA_003573635.1 Goniomonas avonlea | reverse complement strand
CTGCGCATTTCCTGTGCCTGCAGCAGAGAACTTCAAAGATGGGAGAGAGAGTCCTCCCCTCCCTCTCTCTGTTTCTCCACGCCGTGCCACCTCCTCTCTCTCCCTCCCTGCTGCGGCGCCGAGCCACTTCCTCTCCCTGCAGCAGAACTTCAACGATGGGGGAACCGCCGGACATCAAAGATAGTCCCTCCCCCTTCCCCCTGTTTCTCCGAGTCCTCTCCTCTCTCTCCAGAGGGCACGAGAGCGTGCGGGAGGGAGGGCGGAGGGAGCGTGCGAGTGTCGCCGCAGCAACGTACCAGCTGGCGGTGCCCGTTGTGGAACAGGGTGTACCACGACAGCAGGCTCCGCAGCTCTTCTTCCAGTCCTGATAGCACACCCCGGTGCCCGTCGAACCTCACCTGGGGAATCAGTGAGCCGCGGTCCGGGGAAATCTTTACGCCTCAGTGTGAGAGACCAGCGCGCAAGTCTTAAGCGCATCGAATTACACAGGTGCTCCACACGTTAGGCTTGGCGAGGTCAGCCAGTGTCTATGGTGCACTGATCGAGCTTGCCCTAGGACGCATGGCCTGGAAGCAGACAGACTCCCTCGCCCAGAGCTTGACCGTGTTGTGATCTATGACGCGGTTGCACAATCTAATTTTCCCAAGCATTTTGAGAAGTGGCATCGAATTGTCAAGAATATTTAGTCAACATGGCAACCACGCGGTGCTGTCACAGCAGTGCTCAAGATTCTAGCAACCGCACCAGCGCCCCCCAACGCTCACACCACCGAAACAACACACACGCGCGCATCACACACACCTCGAGCTCCTCCAAGTGTTCAATAGCAGCCTTAACAAGGACTCCAAGCTCCTGCACCAACACACAGGTGGCAACGAGCGCGCGCTGCTGCTGTTTCTCTGGGTCCGCGCCTGCTGGAGAGTGAACTGAGAGAGAACCGGATCTGGGGACGAAAACAAAATGGGGAGTGGCGGAGAGTGGCGAAGACTGACGGGTGATGGGCGGATGAAAGGGATGATGGGCGGAGAATCCGTGGTCAAGTGTTCGGCTTGGCAGGGTAGGTAGGGTCCAGGGATGCGAAGCGGAATTTTGCTAATGTGGGCATCGTGGTAACGCTAGCTCGCACAAAGACCTACTGGCCGAGAGCAGCTCCTCGTGTTGTCTCACGCTTGCTTGCAATTGTTGCAATTGCTTCAGCTGGCCGTCGAGTTGGTCGGTTTGTCTCTCCAGATCTGCGAAATCCGGGGTTGGTGCGCGCGGTGCTGGTGCCAGGTCGATCGGACGAGAGTAGGACCTAGAAGTGTGTAATATACAATAAAGTTGGGGTTATTGTGGGACCCGACAGGAATCTTGAAGGATTGGCTCACCTTCCAGGTCCGGAACCTCCGAGCGACTGGTCAGCAATCCGTCAGTTGTTGATCAAAGATGTTCGTGCTCCGTACCCAAATCGAGAACAGACCCTATCGTAGTGCCCGGTGATGAAAACTACAATGTCTGACATTTGTTGCAGCATGGTCACGCGAGCTGCAGCCAATCGCTGCAACTCTTCTGAGACCGCAGCACCTTGAAACTTCTGCTGTACGAACTGCACATCGGTCCGGATCCCATCCAGGATCAAGTGAACGTGTTGTTCAATAGCCTGGAATTCATTAAACTGATTCAAAACAACGCACTTTGCTTACCTTTAGACATTTCTGTTGGTCGCCCGCCTGTTGCAGTAATTCCAACACTGCTTCATCGTTGACGAAGTCAAACAAAGTCTTGGGGGTGGAATCGGAACTTTCCATTAGAACATCAGGGGTAACTTGCTCCGCACGAAGGGTTGCGAACATATTTGTGAACTCCAGGCTTATCTGTCGACACGTTACGTCTGGATTCAACCGGACTCCGCCAAGCGTCACCTCTTCGAACAAAGCTTGGAAGTGATGGCATTGGGAATAGAAGTCACGGTGCCCGGCAACAACCTCCTCCAGCATTTGAGTGAGGCCGTGCACTTGCTTTTCAAGCTCTTTGGAAACCCGAGCAAGTGAAATCGCACGAAGTTCCTTTCGTTCTGGCTCTCGCATGGCAGTTCTAAGAGCACCAGTTGCCTTGTGGAACTCTCCTTCCGAGGCCTCCAACACAGCTCGCGACGCCGCCTGAATCTTCTTCAACCGGGCCTCGGGGGAGCTCATTCTTCCCGTCAAGCCAGGTGGGGTGCAGCGCAATGGTCTGGCAATGCGGAATTACCGTCCCGCTGCTCATACGGATTCGGAAAATATAGACAGATTGCGATAGCTGTATGGACGTGTCAACGTTGTCCCCACTCGTGGTCGGAGGCGCTTGGAGATGTTGGCTGTGTCTCGATTTTGCGCTGGGCGGGTCTCTGCAGTATTTCGGCGGCCACTATGTGCTGCTGCGACAAGGGTATTTTTACAATAGAAATCTGATGCAGAGCTGACCAATTTGCAGGCAACCGATGCTTCAAACTCAGAGCCGCAGCAAAACGCGCGAGTGTACACCCCACCGGAGAAGCATCTGACCAATGCGTATGACCCTGAAACTGGAACCAGGCTGAGAAGGCAAAAGAAGAAGGTGCCTGAATGCAACTGTTGATCGCTGTTGCTGACGTCTCAGGCGTTGAAATTGGCACGGAAAAATCGTGTGAAGCTGGAGCCCATGCCCCTCATGGAGGCGATCAAGTATGTTAAAGAGAAGGCTGTTGCCAGATTTGTCGAGGGTGTGGATATCGATCTAAGGTTGCGATTGGACCCGCGCAAGGTGACTTTGAGCTCAGCTATTCGGTCGTCGCTCATCTCGTGACAGGTTGAACAAAATCTACGAGGTTCGATTGCGATGCCTTGCAGTGTTGGCAAAGTTGTCCGAGTTGTGGTATTTGCCACTGGACAGAAGGCAGAGGAAGCCAAAAGTGCGGGTGCAACCGTGGTTGGAGCCGAGGAGTGAGTCATCAAATTCCGATTTCGAAGTTGACCCTTTGTCCAGCCTCGTCGAACAGATCAAGGGCGGGTTTCTTGACTTCGAAAGGTGTATTGCCACACCTGATATGATGCCACATGTTGGCAAGATCGCTCGAATCTTGGTCGGTGTTGGCTGTGATTTGTTGCTGATCACTCACGCTGTTTTCAGGGACCACGTGGCCTGATGCCGAACCCAAAACTCGGAACTGTGACTAATGATGTTGCTGAAGCAATCAAAGCCAGCAGCACAGGCGTTCCATATCGTGTCGACAAAGAGGGCGGCATTGCTGCTGGAATTGGGCGAGTCAATTTGGCTGATGTGAGTTGAACGCTGGCTTGAATAGGAACTCACCAATACCAGGCGGACCTTAAGGCCAATATTTACGCATTCATCAAAGCAATTGCTGCCGCAAGGCCCAAGGGTATTAAGGTCCGTTCTCCACCCCCTAAAGCCACAGCTAAGGATGCCTAGTCTCACATTCCCTGCCCCTGATCTGAGTCCCCCCCCCCCACTGGTGTCCGTTTTCTCTCTCTCCCCCCCCCCCTTGGTTGTGTGCTTCCAGGCAGGTCCTGGTTCTGTAACCACTTCATTTTGACTCCTGTCTCTTTCTGCATCTCCGCTCCGTTCTGACTTTTTAATCCTGTCTCTTTCTGTATCTCCGCTTCGTTCTGGAAAGGTTTTTGAATCCCCTCTCCCTCGGCGTCCCTGCTTCTCTTGAACTCAGGTCCGGTGCAGGATCCTTACTTCAAAAGCTTTACGTTGTCCTCGACCATGGGCCCCGGCGTGCCCGTCGATATTAAGCCAATCTTGGTCGAAATTGGGGACCAGAAGTAAGCGCCCGGCAAGCAGCAGATCTTTTGCTGCGTGTTTCTCTTCCATCATCTAACAGCCGCCGTGGTGGTGCTTTTGTTGTGTCGGGTTGTGGTAAAAGGTCCTTTTGATCGTATGTCTTGTCCCCAATCGGTCTTGTTGCGCAACCTGCCGCAAGGCCTTCCGACCAGTTGGAAGCGTCAATCCAATCGCTCTTTTACCAAAACTTGTCAAATGTCTGAGTGGGAAACGTAGACTTCGCCAATGAGCTGGCGAGTGCGAGGGATTCCAGAGGATACAGACATCTAAAAGACTTGAAGAGATTTCCGAGTTTTGAGACAAAAAGACCCCACACGAAGGCCCAAGGCAGGGGCTACACCACAACTGTGTGAACTGACACCTCCTACACCGATGCGATTTCTTCAGTGGCACGCGGATCGCGGTCGGTCGTCCGCCATGATCCTTCGGAAAAACACTATCGTGCAGCGTGAGTGGTCAAGCGTCACTTGAAGTGTCAAATCCAGCACGAGGTCACCTCTTCTGTTCTTCTGCTCCGAGAGGGCCTCTTGGAGCCAAGGTCACTTCAAGGCACTAAACGAAATCAAAATGGCGGCGAAGGCGGAGGGTGGTAGTGCACCGCAACCAGTAGAAAATGTCACGGACGCAAATAATGAGGCTGAGGCTGCTGAGGGTGCTGCTGTGTCAGCTGATCAAGCAGCAGCAGCAGCAGCTGTTGCCAACCCTGAACAGCCACTTCACACAAAGCATCCGCTTCACCACGTTTGGGTGTTGTGGTATGACAATCCAGGAAGTAAGTTTATTCTCCAGCTGCCTGCTCTTTGTCCCTTACGTTTCGGGAAAACACAGGCAAGCGAGTGTCCCAGGATCGGTGGTTTCAGCACATGAAAAGGATTGCCAACTTTTCCACTGTTGAAGACTTCTGGGGGTGCGTTTGTCTGTTCGCCCTCAGACTGCCTGGTCTCTCAGGCGTGGCTTCGACATCCTCGGACCCTCTAACTCCCTCTTCAGAATTGTCAACAACATTAGGCCTCCATCTCGATTGATGGCAGGAAGCAACTACCATTTGTTCAAGCATAATATTCAGCCGATGTGGGAAGACGCCACCAACTCTGCGGGGGGGAAATGGGTGTACAACATTCCGAAGAAGAACAAGGAGGGCGTAGATGACATTTGGCTGCACTTGGTAGGTTTCGTGTGCGGCTGTGACATTGCCGGGACTTATGTTCCATCCTGCAGTTGTTGGCGATGATTGGAGAAAATTTTGATGAGGGTGAGGAAATTTGTGGGGCTGTGGCCAGCATCCGCAAACAGCAGGATCGAATCGCCGTCTGGACCCGGACCTGGGGCAAGGAGGCTGCTGTCATGAGCATCGGGTGCGTTCCCCACCCATCCCTCTTGACCTGCAATATTCTGATCCCAAACAGGAACCAAATGAAGTCGTTCCTGGAGCTTCCCGCCGGTCAGACAGTTGCTTACGTTGCCCATTCCGATGCTCTCAAACGGAATTCCAGCTACAGCAAGAATCGCTATGAGATTTGAGCTGTTCGAGTGTGACAGCCAGCCCACAGTGGGCGCATCTCGAACGGTTTAAAGCTGATGTGAACACGAAACTGAAAATAGTATGACCAACAAAGATAGTATTCAGTGCTGGATTTAACGATAAACCAACGCATTGCCTTGTCCTTCTCACAACTACGATCAATGTGAATGTGATGTTTCTAAACCAGCGGTTCCTTTTCTCCTGAGCAACTGCCCCGGAGAACCAGCGTTTCGGACAGTCCCCATTCCACCAGGTGGCGATTCTTCTTCCGCTCCAGATGGCGCGCGCAACACGGCAGGGACTCATCTAGAACCCACTCGCTCACCTACAGAACTCACTCATTCACCTCTAGAATTGACTCATTCCCCTCTCGCACTCACCCATTCACCCCTCGAACTCACTCACCTCCGCGTTATCTGGAACTCTCACCGACAGAACTCACTCATTCCCCTCAGAACCCACTCGGTCACCTGCACACAAGGCGAGCGAGAGTGTGTGTAATCAAGCATTCAGGAACTGCCCAGACCACTTACACGTCACCACCTTGACCGCTTCCTTCACCTTCGAGGGAGAAGGAGAGGGGACGAGAGAGAGCGAGGGCGAGAGAGAGAGAAGAGGGAAGGAACTGTAGAGCAGCGGCAAATCCGTAGGAGCATTTATGGGGGGGGGGGGGAGACTCGGAATGGCCAACTTGGCAGATTTACTGAGATTGGTTATTATTGATACAATTTTGATGGTAAATATGCCGATGTGACAGATTTGGCCATTCTGTCGTGGCTGCTCGGAGCCACAATATGTCCGCAACAGTCTCTCCCCCTCCCTCCCTGTCTGTGATCGACAGATCTCCGGGTCTAGGTGGCTTGAGAATCTCTCTCACCCACTCCTCCCCATCTCTCTGCTCCTGGGCCTTGAGGTACCAAACATCTGAGTCACGTTAGGCATCCATATTCATGTTATGTTACTAATCAAAAACGGCCCAACCGTCAGACTGATGACTCACGTGAGCCAGTTGTCTGTTCATACAAAGATCTGACGCCCCAGGTTCCTGGCCCAGCAGAACCAGGCTATTGGCTACATTTCCAGGCTATTGGCTCTAATCTCGCCAGCTGCTCTTGGTAGCCGTGGTATTAGCCATCCGACGTGCCAACCACATGATATGTCGTGCATTCTAGAAACTTTCCAGGCCTGCGACACGGCGGAGCTGCTCAAACGTGATGAAAAACGTGAAGGACCACGGAGCCATGCGCAAGTACGTAGGCACCCAGCCCTTAAACAGCGCCGCGACACCCTCGTTGGCCACTGTTGTTTGCAGACAGTGCCAGGCACCTCTGCCAAGTCCGTTACACTCGCACCAACCGCCAGAAAATGATTGAAGCAGCGGATCGAGAACTTTCAACACACGCACACGCAGAGAGAGCGAGAGGGTGGTGAGAGAGTGCAAGCATCCGAGAAAGTGCACAGATCCGAGGATCTGCCGAAGAGCAAAGGGGAGAGAGAGGGAGAGAGAGCGCGAGAATGAGAGAGAGAGAGAGAGAGAGAGAGAGAGAGAGAGAGAGAGAGACAGAGAGAGAGAGAGAGGGAGAGAGGGAGAAACGGCATGGGCTGTTCTGTTCAGAACTGCGTCGCTCGCCTGTAAACGAGCCCGCGGCCATCGGGCCCAAGCGGTTGGTTCATGACACGAGTCTTGACGACATCCGCTGGTGCGCCCAGCGTTGCAGCCGCAGCCCCTGAGAAAGCGGACGCTAGCGCGTGCAAACCCTGGACAGTGGGTGTCAAGGCGGATGTCGACTCGGGTGTCCACCGCACTCTCGCGGGCACTATCAAATGGCTTCCCAGGAACAAAAACTCACGGGTCCGTCTTGGATCCCAAGGTTGAAACGGCAGAATTGCTTGGCAGCGTCATAAGTTGTCAGGTCACCCAGCTGCACCAATGCTGCTCGCTGACAATTCGGCGCCCAGCCTCTCCACAAACCCTTTACGCCACCCTGCGAGGTGTCACGTTGGTTCTCGCAAGCATTCGCAATGCACTGCGTGTTTGCAATCCAGTCAACGTTGAACAAAATAAGATACCTGCCGCAAAAGGGCCATAAAGCAATCCCAGGTTCCACGGTACAACGGAGTTTGACCCATCGCTTGGCGTTTTCCATCGAGCTGCGGGAGTTATGAAACTGAAGAGACTGGTACTCAAATTGCCACCTGCATTTGGACCTTTAACAAATCCGTCGGGCTTGCGAGGAGCTGTCCAAATGCGCCGCTGAGCATCCCTGCAATCACTCCTTTCCAGAGTGGAAACCTCCCATTTTCGTCCTGTGACAGAGTTATAAATCTAGTCGGCCAAACTCATCAGCACCTTTTTCAAGACTTTATCGCGGAGGAACTCATAGGTCATCACGCGAGTGCCAGAGTACACACAGTGGCGTAGGCACGCGGGTGTGAGCCCTTTGTACAGCTTGAGCAAGCCCTGCAAATGCCAGTTAAAAAGAGCCATTGTATGGGCGGGAGGGTTGCCTCTTCCTTCACGATGCCGACCCCAGTGCCGATGAGACCTCGCCTAGCACCAGCGGCCCCGCCCTCTCCTTGCGATTGGAGACGAGTCTTAATCATGTCCAACGGGAACGTGAACGCCTCGGCGGCACAAGCCGCTCCACAAGACAAACCATACTACACAGCCTTTGTCAGTGCCACAGTATTGTGCAAGCATTGCGTACGGTAAAAACGAACTTCTCGTTCTGGGACAACTGCACCATGTTTTGTTCTCGAATCACCCGACCGCGGCGCACAAATGTCCTTGATGATGTCGGTATCGTGTACTTACCAAAGTATCAAACACGATTGATTGATGTGCACTGGATGTGCCAGTGAACGAGTTCATATGACGAACCGAAGACTCCGAACTTCGAGTCCGAAGTTACCGAACAGTCCGAACTTACAGAAAAGTCCGAGCTCCGATCATGATCGTCAGCCAATGGTGAGCACCGTCACAAATCTAGATATCAAGTAATATTCTGGTTGATTACACTTGTGTCGTTTCAAAGGAGAGTCAATCGTCCGAATTTGAATTGGTGACGAGGAACAGCGGACGATGAGCAAAACGCTTCAGGTGTTCGTTCGCATTCTGTCTTCATGGGACGTGAAGATCATTCCTGTGCGAACTCTCACGAACTGTGTCCTAGCAGTCCGTCTGCTTGGGCAAGTCGAGTGGACGAAGTCCGTTCCTGCTTCTTCGGAGTTGAATTTTGACGAGGTTCTGTTGTCTTTCGCCACGAACAACAGAATTCACCTTCGACTAGGAGTTTTTCTTTGAAGCCAAGTTCGAGCATGGTTGGAACATTGATGCAATCTCCACCTTCCTCAAAGGTGCTCCTCTTTCATCAAGATGACGGTTTTACTGATCAGGCGCAGGTGAAACTGCCAGGATCGAGCTGATCCAAACGTTTCAGGAGCACCCAGGACAGGAAACAGGTTTGCTGCACCCACACGGGGAGGAAGCGTCTAACACTTTTTCGTAGAAGCAAAGGTTTGCTTGGGGCGATGGAAGTCGTCTGTGTGGGACTTTATGGTGGCGGCAGAGGGAGAGGATTTTTTGCAACGAAACGACCATTCTGGGCGAGTGGATCGCAATGTCTTGCTGGTGAGATTGCCATCGACTCAGGTTAGAGTTTGACCCTCTACATAGACGCAGCCGTCAAAAAGTAGTCTCCCCCTTCCCCCGGTCTCCCTGAGTTTCTCAGCAAGCTGCATCTGGTGTGACAGCTCATTACTGTCGCAATCTCCTCGTTCCTCCCCTGCACTGTCGGTGTTTGCTTCGCCTTTGCGAAACGAAGCTATCCGGCTACAGGTGGAGCAACCGTGTGACGAGGTGAGCAGTGTGTCTGATTTTTTCTTTCCGTGGACTTACCAAAACAGCGACCCTCTCCCGCGGAGGACCAGAATTCTCACGGCATTAGGCGCCAAGCCCCGTCAATGTTGAACACGTCTGATTTGGGGCCTTCTCACGACACTGGCAACGGAACGCAAGAGTTTGATGAGCATGAGAACGAATTCACTGATGTTTCTTCCGCACTGCGCAGCACGCTGATGTCACCGGGCGCTGTGTTTGGGCCGACCGTCGAAGACAACCTCGACACTCCAGAGGCATCCATGAACCCAAACGCTCGCCCTAACTCTCGTGCGCGGACAACTGGCAACGGCCAGGGAGCCGACAGCCGGGTTTCCCACCGGCAGAGCAAGTCGGCCGGGCTCCGAGGGGGTTCGTGGCGAGGAGGGGGCCGAGTGTACCCCCCCGTGGCCGAGGACACCCGCCGGTGTGTGCCCATGCCACACTGCTCTGCTGCACCATTTTGGCCGGACAAAAATGCAACCCTGGCCTAGCTGGGCCAGTGTTATTTTTCTCGATTTGACCCCCCCCCCCACCCCACCCACTTCCTCGACTGCGTACGTCTGTGGGGTGTGTGTCTGCCTCTCTCTTGCCGTTATCGTCCTTGTGTTTGTGTGAGTCTTCACCAGGTCTACGTCGGCGTTTTGCTCAAGGGCTTGGCTGTTATTCTTGCTCTATGCCTTCCCTCTCACTCCCTGCCCTCCCTCATTGCGCGGATCATACGATGCAGTTGTCCCTCTTGCCTCTCGTTGCTGTGACACAGAAACCGCAGCCCAGCGGAAGACACTCGGCAGTTGGAGCACCAACGTGCTGTGTTTCGCCCATCAACCAGGTTAGTGCGAGTGAGGTGTGTGTGTGTGTGTGTGTGTGTGTGTGT
>QUTJ01031152.1:0-10078 GCA_003573635.1 Goniomonas avonlea | reverse complement strand
CTTGGCGAGGCCTTTCCAACGATGCCTCAAACGTCAAAAACCTATTTCGGCTGGGGTTTAAAAAAACTGACCCATAATAGGCTAAGGGCATTTTTGGGTGACGCAGGAGGGGCCGCGAAAATTTCAAAAATATTAGTTCCACTGCGTTTCAAGCGGCGTTTGAGACGGCGTTGGAAAGCCCTTGATGAGACGAACATTTTGCATTCAAATGATGGGTAGAAAAAATATTTCGTGCATTTTCCGTCACTGACCCACGATAGGGTGTGACCCACGATAGGCTAAGGCACGGTATCGTGTGTGATAACCGCAGGTTCGGAGAAACCTACAACTTTCTTCCTTTCGGTCAAGGTCAACGGCTTCGAGCTCTTCACAGTTGCATGGCGTACACCGTCTCGGAGGGTTCGCGTGTCTGGGCGCACATCAAAGACGACGATTGGCAAGAAGGAAGTGTTGAGAACGTTGCTGGGGACAAGGTGTCTGTCGCCCTAGATTCTGGCGGGACGCAATCGTTCGACGCTGCCAAGGTGGTGCCTTGCAATCCCGACGCCGTGAACGGGTCCAACAATTTGTTGGATCTTGAGTATCTCCATGACCCTGGTGTTTTGAATTCTCTGAAACGCCGGTTTGCAAAGGACGAGATTTATGTGAGCTCACACGAGCCCGTGCTGTGAATTGACAGGATGTGCAGACGTGGGCAGGATACATTCTCATCGCTCTGAATCCTTTCAAGCGATTGCCAATCATGGGTGCAGATTACATTGAGAAAAACCAGGATTGTTACTTGAAAGATGCCGAGGACCCGGTGGACCCTCATGTCTACGCCGTTGCTGACCGCGCTTTCGGGGGAATGCTGGTCAAGGGTCCTCAGTCGACATTGATCAGGTTCTCTCTACCTTTTTGATTGAGTCTCGATTGACTTGTTGACTTCAGTGGAGAGTCAGGTGCGGGAAAGACCGAAGCTGCGAAAGGTGTGTTGGCATACTGTACTGGCCGAGCATCCACCGGGCAGGCCGTCGAAGGCAAAAAAACGCTGGAGCAGCAGATTATGGACTCTAATCCTGTGCTCGAAGCGTTTGGAAACGCAAAAACATCTCGTAATGATAACTCCTCTCGGTTCGGTAAGTATATCCAGCTGAACTTCAGCTCGGGAAAAATTTGCGGCGCAGAGACCATTCAGTATTTGCTTGAAAAGGTCCGCGTGACCAAGCAGGCGGTTGGAGAGCGCAACTATCACATTTTTTATTTTTTGATCGCTGGTTTGGATCCTGCCCTCAAGGCAGAATACAAGCTCAAGGAGCCCAAAGACTTCGCCTACCTCAACCAGAGCGGAGTCTACACCATCCCAAAGGTTGACGATGCGGCCGAATGGAGGGACGTGACCAATGCGTTTGAAACACTTGGTTTCTCGAAAGACCAAGTGACTTCAATTCAGAGGATAATTTCGGGTCTGTTGCATTTGGGCGATGTGACCTTCTCCCCGGATGTCGACGAGGGCAGCAAGGTGAAGAATCGGGACGTCATGGACATCGCTGGCGATCTGATGCAAATGGATAAGGAGGTTTTAGCTAAAGCTCTCTGTTTCCGCAGCATCACTGTCGCTGGCTCTACGATGGCAAAGCCTCTTTTACCTGAGCAGGTACGGCATGCTGATAGTGTTTCGCACAATGGAATATTCTGAGTGTTACCACTCCGTTCACTCACTCCCATGTGCCACCGCGCCTCACTAATTGTGGCAGGCAATCAATGCGAGAGACACACTCGCCAAGGCTGTCTACAATAACATGTTTATATGGCTCGTGGACACCATCAACAAATACACTGCGGGAACTGGAACAGGCGACTCCAGGTGTGACCCACTGGCACCTTCACACTGACGATGTTGTCGTTTTTTGTGTTCGGTTGGTGTTCGTGTGCACGACCTCTACTGATACGGTACATCCCGCTGTTAGCGGATGTGTGATGGTTTGTGCATTGACAATGCCAGGGAGGATGAGAGTGACCGGGGCGGGGGGGGGGAGGAGGAGGGCGAGAGGTGACAAAAGTCATGACCCGCTTTGGCTCCTTGTGTGTCGGTCGGTGTTCGACACTCCGCATTTGCGGAGTGATTTGCGGAGTGTCTTTGAGCTTGTCTTTGAGCTCCAGTTTCGACCAGCTCTACATAAACCTGTCATGGCATGCTCCAGATCCGTTTGAACTGGAGACACTGCAACTTGACCGTGATTTGGCGATCGAAATGGTGAATCCTGTACGAAAAAAACAGCTGGTGGACTGTTTTACAGCAGTATCTCCTCAACAAAAATGACGATGGCCGATAGAGTTGCTCTCCAAGGCTGAACCAGTGGCACGATGAGGCTGCAACCGGTCGCCGTTTAACACGCGTGTCAGCGTTGGCATTCTGGATATCTTCGGGTTCGAGATCTTTGAGCTCAACTCGTTCGAGCAGCTCTGCATTAACTTCTGTAACGAGAAGCTCCAAAACCACTTCAACGATTTCATCTTCAAGTCAGAGCAGGCCGACTACAACGCTGAGAAGATCGATACCGGAAAGATCCAGGTACGCCGCACACTATCACTCGCTCTCGCTCCCGCTCTCTCTCCACTTGCACTCGGTCTCTCTCCACACACTCTCTCACACTCTCACTCTCCACTTGCACTCATACTCTCACTCGCACTCCCTCACTCTCCCTTGCACTCTCACTACTCGCTCTCGCTCCCGCTCCTTTCCATGACCCCCCCCACCCCCCCTTCTCCCCTCCAGGTTCCCCATAACCCCGCACTTGCAGTTTGACGACAACCAAGATTGCCTCGACCTCATTGAGAAGAAGCCCGCGGGCATTCTGCCATGTCTCGACGATGTCGCCAAGACCCCGAAGGCCGACGACAACACACTCATCGAGCGGCTGCACAAGACACATGAGAAGCACCGCAACTACGGCAAGCCCAAGATGGCCAAGGACAAGTTCATTATTTTGCACTTTGCGGGCGAGGTGACCTACTCTGTGGTCGGGTTTTTGGAGAAGAACATTGATGCGCTGAACATGGATCTTCAGGTACTGTGGGGGTTTGCGATCTTGGGAGCTTTCGCACTCACAGCCACACATCAGTTGCTTCGATTGCGATCGCCCCTCGATTGGTCCTCGGGGTTGAGTGGAAACACTGGGAGAGGCAGAGAGACAGTGAGAGACCGCCAGTCAGACCGGCAGACAGTCAGTCAGACCGGCAGACAGTCAGTCAACCGGCCAGACAGACACCAGCTAGACATGCAGACCTGCACAGCAGCCACAATCACACTCACAGCACGTGGCAGGGTGCCGTTCTGAGTTCGACGGACCAGGCAGTTCAGGACATGTCCGTCCGCTACAAGGAAGAACTTGAAATGACCAAATCTGGGAAAAAGGTGCGAGCCAGAGACACAGAGCCAACCGAGGCCACCAGAGCCCCAGCCACCCACAAACCCACAACCCTCCAAAATACACTGGCATATATTTTCGTGCGTTTCTCCTCTCAGAAGGACTAGACAATCTGCGGCTGGCGGCGTCGCAAACCTGTCCTTGTTTCATGCAAAGAGCTGGGCAGATGCGGGCTGTGGGGGAGAGAGGCACCGATTGGCGCTTTGATTCGAGAACCTACGGAGACAGGAGGGGGAGAGAGAATGGGAGGGAGGGAATGGTCGAGAGGGAATGGGAGAGGGGCTAGAAAGAGACTTATTGCACCGTTTGCACCTCCAAACTTGCACTTGTTTGTGACAGAGTGCAACAGGTGCCTATTGCCTCCATCGGTCTCCAGTTTCGGCAACAGCTTGATTCGCTCATGGTGAAGCTCAAGGCGACCGACCCTCACTTCATTAAGTGCATCAAGTCTTGTAACGCGAAGACCCCGAACACCTGGGAGCACGAGACCATCAGTAGACAAATGCGATTCTCTGGCATCATGGAGGCCACACGCATTCGTCGCTCCGGTTTCCCGGTGCGTTTTCCGCCTTTGTCAAGATATGCGCGGGAGGAGGACGGGGCTGGTGAGAGTGAGTGCAGGACTCGGTCCTGCTCCTGTTAACCCCTCTCCAGGTCCGCATGAAGTTCGAGACTTTTGCTGAACGCTACTACATCCTGGTGCCCGGCGCCACACCCAAGGGACAAGACCCGAAAGAGTTCTGCATGAAGATTCTCCTCGCTTCTGATCCGAACAACTATGCCATCGGCGTGACCAAGGTGTTCATGCGGGACAAGGAAGGGTCCGCGATCGAGGCACAGCGAGTCAACGTGCGTCGCAAAGCTATGCTGGAGTTGCAGCGCATCACGCGGCCGGTTGTGTACTGCACCATTGTCACGCAGAAGCTCAAGTTTGCCCCTGTGGTTGTGAATGCGCTCCGAAGAGCCATCCCCCACGCTGCCTACCGTGCCAGGCTCGCAAACTTGGTGAGTCACTCCGAATGCCTATCCCCCTCTTCAGTGTCTCAACTTTTCTTGTCAAACTTGGTGAGAGCTGTAACATGCTCATACATAATCAACTTGGTGAGATGTTGTCTGCTCTCACGGAGGAACATTGACGGAACTGGAACTCTGACGGAACCGCGCCAGCCACCAGAGGACAAGGCGCTTCTGGAGGGCCTCGCACCGCTGCCTCCTCGTCCTCCTATGCCCCCAACCCCAGACCCAGTCGAAGATCTGCCTGAAGTCAAAGCTGAGAAAGCGAGAGCATTGCTCGCTGGCAACCCTGAGCTGCTTGCCTTGTTCGGGCCTGATGGCCCTGCAACTGCCGAGGTAGGTCGTTGGTCTCGGTGGTCGGTGGTCGGAAGAGGTTTTGGGTGTGACGGGGGGCAGGGTGAATGAAAGAGAGTGGGACTTGATCAAAAGAGAGCCATGTGTGTGTGTGTGTGCCTGCGTGCGTGTCTCTGTGTGGGAGCTTGCCTGAGGGCGTGAACGCGAGCAGCCAAAAAGATTGGAGTCGATCGAGAAAGGGAGCCGGTACCTCAACGGAAGTCACCCGCCTACCAGGACGTTGCCAATGTGCTCATCAAGGAGATTTCTGTTGCCAAGCAAGGCCAGGCTGCCATCTGTATGATATCAGACGCAGTTGCTGCCGCTCTCGCCTCCCACCCTGAGGTTTTGGCCGCCCTTGGCACTGAAAGGTGCGACACCTTTTCAATTTCTCAGTGATTGATCCGAAGGATAAGGGACGCTCAAATGACTGCCAACAGATGGCACACTGGCGTGTCAGCTCTGCTTCTGCTCCTCAATTCTCGCCATATTCTCCAGTGCTAGCACATTCCTCAACCCGCCACCACCCAAACCTTCCCACCACCACCACCCCAACCACCCTAACCCCCCAGCACTCCACCTATCTCCTCACTACTCCCCATCACTATAAGCTACTCTCCCCGCTCTTGATGTCGTCCATCACCGCACTCACCATTGCTCCCATCACGACTCTGCGTGACTCCACCTGGCTGCACAACTTGATTTAATTAATTAACTCACATGAACGCATTCCAAGGCAAATTGGCTCTAGTCATTGATTACGCTGTCACCGTCTGCCCCCTTTTTCGACTCTCCACGGCTGACTGGAGTGTCAGGGCTCCAGAGAAGGTTGTCACGGCGCTCCTTGGGGAGATGGACCAGGCGGTTGCCGCCCTTCAGAGCAGGCCAGAGATCCTTCAAGTCCTGGGAGCCGACGTACGTTTCTGGCCACTGTCCCATGCACATCACTCCCTTTAGAGTCCTGACAGTGCGGTGTCGGTGACAGTGGTGCGAGTGCGTTGGTGGCAGTGGTGACGAGTGCCATGCTCTCTCCCTTTCTTGTTCGCTCGCTCCCCTGCCCCCTGGCTCCCGAGCTGCTGCTCTGACCCATGTGGCGCACAGCTGCCCAAGCGCCCTGTGGATATTGTCCAGAAGTTGCTTGAGCAGTATGATCGTGTATCTGCTGAGGCTGCCAATGCGTTGATGGAGTCGCTCAACAAGGCTGACGACTATGCAGACAAAGAAGAGAGCCTGCAGGTGCGACTCGACTGCCGGACACAGTGTGCCCCCATCGAGAACGCGATCAACTTCACTGTTCATACCCATGGGCGCTCATCTCGCTTGCTCGCTTCTCTCTCACTCTCGCTTCCTCTCTTCTCTGTATTGCGTGTAACACACACACACACAGTATTATATATATAGATATAGATATAGATATAGATATAGATATAGATATAGATATAGATATATATCGACAGCCCTACCTGAAGATTCGATTTTGTAATATCGACACACAGACAGACAGACAGACAGACAGACGTCTAGACGCGAGATCCAAGACTACTCACACGTGCGACTCACCCTATCTGACATCCTTGTACAGACGGCCTTGGCAGACCTTGAGAAGCAGTTGGACGAGCGCGAAGACGAGCTCAACGAGCTCGAGCTGGAGCTGAAGACCAAAGTCGGGGGTGCCACAGACCAGGTCAAGGACCTGCAGAGACAGGCGAGGGATCATTTAGTTTCTTTAGTGGCACAAGTTCAGAGGTGCCAGGACTCTGAAGTTTGGGTTCTCGTCCAAACAAGGTCAAGCGCGCACAAACACCCACGGGCACTCTCGCGCGTGCACGTGCAATGAGCGGTGCGTGTGTGGTGTGAGAGCTCGGACACTCTCGAACACGCGTGCACACTCACACAGTCACCCGCTCGCGCACACGCACGCACACGCTCGCGCACACACGCGCGCACGCACGCACGCGCACACACGTGCACGCACACTCTCACTTGCACCTAGCCAACCAGCGTGACGTAACAGTGTCTTCAGTTGGAAGATGCAAGGGCTGAAATCATTGTCAACGAGCGAGCGCACCAGAAGCACATGCAGCGCGAGATTGACGAGCACTACGAGCTGATTGAGGTGCCATCAGTTCTGGCTTGTTGCGGTTCATGTTCTCTGAGACCCCCTCCCCTCGCCCTTTTCTCTGTGTGCCCTCTCCTCGCCCTCGCTCTCGCCCTGGCCCTCGCCATTCCGCATGCTACATATTTTTGGGCAGGAGTGTGACCGTACGTTATCCGCAGTTTTTATCTGTGCTGTCTAGAACGTTGGCCGTCGGTGGCCGCCGGCTGTACTGCAGCCTCTGACTGTGTTACATCCCGAGCCGCCAGGAGAGGTGTCAGTGCACCATACAACCCTAGAGCCCCGCCAAAATGCCAATCGCTCACAATGACAAACATATGGCGAGATCTTATTCTGGTGATCGCCCGTCGATTACAGCTCCGGTCCTTACTGGTGGATCGCAGGCACTGGACGAGGAGCTGAAACAGAGGGAGGGAGAGCTCGCGGCATGGGCTGACCGACACTCAAACTCCTATGCTGACTGGCAAGACGAGCGAATGTCGATGGTGACGAATCTTGCTGTGTGTCCACGTGGATTGGGAGTCGACATGCGCTCGTCTGTGTGTCCACGTGGACAGTTTTTGGTGGTGATGAGTCGACTTGAGCAGTTTGGACGAGCGTTTTGGAACTTCGTGACCGATACAACACCTTGCGCTTGCGGATAGAACTGCTGATTATACAGTTTGGACACAAGTGACTGTGACTCAATGCTAACGGGTGACGTGGCCGATATGTTGAACGAAGCTGGCTAGACTCCAAAATATGCCGAATTGCCATTTCCGTCGTGTAATTTGGCTCTCGAAATGGCTATTCCCATACATGTTTCATGTATGAGTTGCTCTGACCCGTTACTGACCGATATGCAGCTGAACGAGATGGAGGGGCTGCGCGCCCGTCTGCACGAGGCGGAAACAGCAATGCTTGACCACGAGGCCGAGACGACCGAGCTCAAGGAGTCTGTGCTGAGGTACTACGACATCGCAGAGAAGTGCAAACTGGCAGAGATGGAGGCGCGGAAGGAGGCGGACCAGTCTGTCAACCACTCGGCGGAGGGCCGACTGTTGCAGGTCCTCTTTTCACGTGTTTCACGCCAGTTGCTCTCAGATCAGACTCTCCTCTATCCCCTTGCCTCTCTCGTTGCTGCCTCTCGACTTGCCCTCGCCTCTCTCCTTGCTCTTGCCTCTCTCGCGCCGCTCTCCTCTCTCTTTGCTCTTGCCTCGCTCTCCTTGCTCTTGCCTCTCCGCGCTCTCCCCAGACCCGCATGATGACCCAGAAGCGCAGGTCGCGTACCCAATGTCTGTAGAGTCTCACTGCCAAGCTTTGAACGCCTTGGAGGACGCTCGACGCCAGATTGAGGAGAAGAAGTTGGACCTGCGCATGCGTGTGTTCAAGGTAGGTTTGTCAGGATTGGGCGCGTGATCGCGCACGCGTGTGTCTATAATATATATATATATATATATAGATAGATAGATAGATCTCTCTAAATAGATACTATATATACAAAAGATAGATGGATATATTAAAAGATATATATATATTAGGATAATTCAAGAGTTAAGTTAGTTTCATGAACAATGCATCCTCTGTGATACATCTGCAATACATCAATATTACTTTTTTATCACATAGAAACAAGAATCGTACAAGAATCGGGTAAAACAGTAATTTATAAATACATTTAATATTTATCTTTGATTTATATTTCAAGATTTATATTTTATAATTACATTTTAAGATATATATTTGAATTATCTATCTCTCCATATCTATAGAGAGATAGATAGATATATATTATCGGATATACATACGTGGTCAGGTGGTCGCCGGCTGGAACAGGCATCGCAAGCTCAAGCTAGTGATCAAGATGTGGCGGAGGCAGACGCAGTGGAGCAGGTCTCGTCGGGGAACGCGCTACGTGAGGTCGCAACTCAAGCACGACATGCGAGCAAAACGTCGTATTTTTGAGCGGTGGTATAAGGGTGTGTGGAGCGAGGCCACGTGGAAGACCCGGCGCATTGAAAAACAGGTTCGCGTCTCTGTGCCTCTCGTTTGGTTCCTGTCTCCACCCTTCTCTCCCTCCCTCTCTCGTCTTCTGCCTTCTCTTCTTCTCACTTTCGCTGCTTCAGTCGGAGTCCTCTGGTCGGTTGCCCCTCAGCCGTTCCTGGATGGTTTGACCCCGTGCCCCCTCGCGTCTTTCTCCTTCTCTCGCTCCTGGCAGGTCCCCCCTACCCCCCCACCCTTTTCCCTCTCCCTCCTCCCCTGACCAGCCCCAGCCTCGGTCACCGCCAGTGTCAGCGTGCAGAGGTGACTGGGGCTGTGTCAGAGGTGACTGGTGGTGGCGTTGGTGTTTGCGTTGGTGTTTGCGATGGCGATGGCGTTGGTGTTTGCGATGGCGATGGCGATTGTGCTGGTGATGGTGATGGTGATGGTGTTGATGTTGGCGATGGTGTCTCACTCTAGTTGTGCAGGGAGAGATGGAGACCGAGATTGTTGCTGCAAAGAGCATGTGGCTGGGCCAACTCACCGAGCTCAAGATCGAGCGCGAGAACATCAACGACCAGCTTGTCAAGGCGCGGCAGGAGGTTGCGCAGAAGGAGCGAGACGTGTTGACGCTGCAGCGGCAGCTCCAAGCTGCCTTGGAGCAGGTCGCGAGGCAAGAGGTTTTGATGGTGGAGACGATTGAGAAGGCCAACGCTCGGCAGACAGACTTGGACCGGGCCGCGAACAGCCAGAAGATGCAGCGAGAAAAGGAGAACTTGCTGGTGGGTCGATCTCCCGAGTGAAATGGAGAAAGGGCAGGGAGGGGGAGAGGAGGAGGAAAGGAAGAATGGGAGAGGGGGGGGGGAGCAGAGGAGAGGGAGAAAGGGAGAGATGTACGAGAGCAATGATCCACCCCCATGGCTCACAGCTGCGCAGACGAGCGAACTTGCCAAGCTGAAACAGAAGCTGGATGACAAGGACGACATGATAGCGCAGCTGCGGTCTGAAGTCGAGAACAAGCAGCTGCAGGTCCTCAAGGCCAAGGAGGCCGCGGGCGATGCGTCTGAGCGAGTGCGTCAGCTCACCTCGGTGGAAGACCAGCACAGGTCGCTGCTCGACCAGTTCCACGGCTTGGACAGTACCTTTCTTAGCTACATGGACCGGCGTGTGTCGCTGTACTCCATCGGGATGCGGCACCGCAAGAGGAGGTTGGTGCTCGCACAGCACTTCAGAGAGTGGGCCGCCG
>QUTJ01031151.1:0-10070 GCA_003573635.1 Goniomonas avonlea | reverse complement strand
CCATGGTGCCTCGTCCAACATTCACTGACCCATGGTTCCGGAACGTTGGAACCGTGGGTGAATGTTTGGCACGGCCGAACCATGAGTCGGCGAATGTTGTGGAACCATGGGTCAGTGAACGTTGCGGAACCATACTGACGCTGACGTTTTCAGGCAAGGCCGGTCTGCCTTCCAACCTTCCCGCGTCGGGCGCTCTCAGCGTCACCATTCTCGGGACACTCGGAGTGCTCGACGGGTCAGGGAGGGTGCGAGCCTCCCTCACTGCGTGCGCAAGTACGCGCTGGGCGTCCGCTAGCTCGGTGTTCTGCAAGCTCCCGAGTTTCCGCCCGATCACTCTCGCAGTGACAATGAGTCTTTCGTCCTACGGGACAGCAGCCACAGCCTGGAGCTCCGAGCCGGCCATGATGAGCAGCGTGACGTTACAGAACGCGCCCACTACAGGTTCAACACTTGTGACTGTCTTTGGGGTGGGTCTAGGGCTAGCGTACAGGACCACTCGGTGCCAACTTACTGGCACTGCACTCGAGAGAACAGACTGGAGTTCAGACAGCGCTCTCCTTGGGAAGCCTTCGTGGGCCAGGACACCGCTCACACGAATCTGTTTTTCAGTTTTGCGGGGTCAGGGATCGCTCTCCCACACCTTTAGCATTGACCGCCCCGAGCCGAGCAGTTCGGTGGTCCTGAACTCTCCCAGAACAGGGAGTACAGCCGCAACTATCCTTGGGGCTCACTTTTCCAAGTTTCCGTTGACCAGCCGAGGTCGCGTCGGTAACTCCGCTGTAAGATCAACCGTCTGGAGCTCTGAGACGTCGGCCTCGTGCAAGCACGTGGCCGTCACTGCTCCCTCAGGCCTCCCCTCCGTGATCACCTCGGCCCGTGGATTCTTAACCTTGACTCTGCTCTTTAGTTTCCAGACTTTCGGGATCGTCAGTCCCGCGATTCCCAATTTCCCGTCGTCGGGCGCGGTGAGTGTGACGATCGTCGGCTCGGACATGGCCGGACCACTGTCACTGCGGCTGCGAGCGCACGGGACAGGCCTCCCGACAACTGTGTGGCGCTCGGAGACGACCATGGCGTCCAAAACGACTCCCATCCTGAGAGTGCTCGCTGTCGCGGCCACGGCTGGCGCGGCGTCGCCGGCGCCTGCCACCTCCCTCGCGTTGTGGAGTGGCGACCTGGGATCGCTCAGCAGCGCGGTTCCTTTGAGAGTTCCTATCACTGGGTCATCGAGTGTCACCATCATTGGCACAATGGGGCCTGATTCCAGCGGCGCTCTGGGAGTCAGAGGAAGTTCGGCTGAGGCGACCAGGTGGAGGTCGACCTCGGCTCTGCAGTGCCGGGCTGCCTGGGGGGAGCTTGTCATCCTTGCCACCCGCATGACTGTGCAGCGACTGCGGTCCACAAGCACAACCGTGTTCGACTACGGCCAAGACACCTTCCTGCACTACCCAAACGCTCCCCCGACTGGAGCGACCTCTGTGACCATACTCGGCTTAGGCTTTGTTGAATTTTCTCCCCGTGCCAGGGTGGGTACAACAGAACTGCCAGCATCCATTTGGATTGCTGTCACCCAACTCTTGTGTAAACAGTCAGCGTCGCTGTCTCTCGGCCGCTCGCTTTTCGTGACGGTGGGACATCGCCTCCTCATGACGCAGCAGGGCGCCTTCACTGCCGACCCAGGGCGCCCGACAGGGGGCGGGCCCACTGACCTCGCTCCGGGCTACAATGCCGTGACCACCGCGGCGACCCAGGTCACAGTCGTAGGGACTGGGTTTGGCCTGCATGCGTCCAGCGCAGCGTATCGACTCGGAGGGAGCCGCTCCGCTGCGACGTCCTGGATGTCGAGCACTCTGGTTTGGTGTAAGAGACCCCACGGAGTTGGCACCTCGCGATGGATTTCCGTGACCTTTGCCCAGCAGGTTGGGAGCGCCACTCTCGTCTGGAGCTACCTGCGGGCGCAGCTAAGCAGCACAGTGTCAAGCAACCGACCGTTGACTGGTGGCATATCGGTCACAGTGCTGGGCTCGAGCCTCGGGGTGCACGACTACACTGGGCGATCTCGGGTGGGCAGCAGCCAGGGTGAAGAGTCGACAGCGTGGTCCTCTGAGACTTCCGTGAGGTGCAAGGCGAGCACGGGCCTGTGGACGGCGCGTGCTATGAGTGCGACCACGAGCAGGCTCATTGGTACGCTGACGGTGGTAATTTCCACGGACATCCCTGAGATGAATGGACTCGTGGGCAACGGAGTTGCAACTGGCTCGCAGTCTGTCACCGTTGTGGGCGTCAACCTGGGCTACTCGGTGTCTGTGCGACTGGGAGGCAGCGCGCACCAGGCCACTCAGTGGCGCACCGACAGCAGCGTGAGGTGCAAGCCGAGGGGAGGCGCAGCCTCTGCTCATGTCGTTATGGTCACCCTGTCAATATGCACAATGACCTGCGCTTGGACATACGACAGCCCTGGCCCTCGGGCTGCCACTGCCAACCGCGCGACCACCGGGACTGCGAGTGTGACCGTGCTTGCGTCTCGACTCGGCCTGGTGCGCTACTCAGGCGTGGCGGGGGTGGGGAGCACAGCCTTGCAAGGGACTCGCTGGGTGTCCGACAGCTCGCTTTATTGCAAGCTGAGGGCCGGATCGGGACCAGGGTGCGGTTTACTGATGACGTTGGTGCGTGAAGCAGGGTCGGCCACTGCAGGTTTCAGTTTTGACGGACCCGGGCCAAGCGGATCAGTGCGCACCAACGGAGCCACCACGGGGTGCGTGAGTGTGACAGTGGTCGGGAGACACATGGGGTCGTTAGGCCCCAGCGTCTGCGGGCGTATTGGCGGCTCTGGCTCTGCCGCAGTGACCCACTGGACGTCCGAAAGCTCGGTGCGATGCAAAGGGGCGGCGGGTCTCTCTCGGTTCCACGGCGTGGCGGTGAGCGAGACTCGTGGGCAGGTCGGGACCATCACCGCTGTGTGGAGCTTTGCGGTGGGCACCAGCAGTGTCGTGAACGCCAACGGTCCTAGTACTGGAGCCACAAGCGTCACAGTGCTCGGGCGCGGCCTTGGTGTAGAGGGCGCTGGCACCGTGAGCGCTGGGTTTGGTGGGAGCAAAGGCGAGGCCACAGTGTGGGCTTCAGACACTGCCGTTTGTACCAGGTCTGGGCCGGGCTCTCTCGGACTGCGTGCCGCTGCTGTCTCCGTGTTGCGGCTGACCGGGACCGAGACACAGTTCTTCACTGCAGGCATTATGATGGCTGCGAGCAGTGCAGTAGGCAGCAACCAGGCCCCGACGGGTGCTGTCAGTGTGACAGTTCTGGGTCAGGACCTTGATGGAGTCAGACACAGCATCCGAGGCAGACTGGGAAGCAGTACCTGGGAGTCCACACAGTGGGTGTCGGAGACCTGTGTTCGCGGGAGGCACGGTCAAGGCGTCCTACCGTTCAAATCTCTTGCTTTGACCATGGCAGTGCAGCTTGCCACCTTGGATACGTGGTGGACACTCGGCGACGTTTTGGCGAGTAACAACCTGGTAACGAATGGGCCTGCGACGGGGGCGGCGAGCGTGACGGTGGTGGGGTCGAACCTGGTGAGGTCTGGGCAAAGCGCATGTGCGACAGTGACCCAGACAGGTTTTGCGGTGACGACCTGGGTCTCCGAGAGCTGTGTGCGGTGCCGCCCGAGTGCGGGTGTGGGAGCACGTCGCGACCTTGCGCTGACGCTTGCACGCCTCGGCACAACGCTGACACAGTCATTCAGCTCTGAGGTTGCGGGCAGCTCTGTGGCCTTGTCCAACGGGCCGACGACGGGCGGGGTGAGCGTGACGGTGCTGGGCTGCAGCGTGGGCCTGGCTGATTCSAGCGGGGGTCTCCGYCTGAGGTCCAGCGGSGGSGAGTCGACGGTGTGGACGAGCGAGAGCAGCGTGCGGGGCCGAGTTGCTGCGGGGGTGCGTGCGCAGCTTTGTGTGGCGGGGACGCTGGTGATGCTTCGCACGAGTGTGACGCTGGGCTGGAGTTTTGTGCAGCCTGCGCTGAGCTCTCGCGTTGTCTCGAACGGRCCCTCGACTGGGGCGTTGAGTGTGACCGTTGTGGGGAGCAACGTGGGTGGTCGCTATCAGTCGACTGCAGTTGCCATTGGTCTTTCCGGTTTACCATCCAGCAACTGGGCGTCCGATAGTTCCGTTACCTGTCGTGCTGCTCCTGCGGTTGGTTCGGCTCTTTCTGTGCGCCTGACGCTCTTCACTGCTGTCGGCACCTCGAGCTCCCTCTTCACTGCGAACCATCCTTCGTCCAGCTCCGTCCTGCGAGCAAACTCTCCTGCAACTGGCGCTGTCTCTGTTACTGTGCTTGCCTACGGCCTTCGGTTCGCTGATCGGACTGCCAGTATGGCCGTCGGTCACTTCAAGTCAGTTGTGAGTTGGTGGACCTCTGACACTGCTGTGCGCGGCAAGGCAAGTTCTGGCGCTGCAAGGTCTTGGTTTACGGCGATATCGCTCTTGGTCGAGGTACGAACGGCTTCGGCTGTCTTCAGCTACCATCAGCCGTTGCCGAGTGGTCTGCTGGTCTCGAACGGGCCCGTGACTGGTAGTGTGAGTGTCACAGTCGTTGCGAGCAATGCTGGTCCTTGGCAGTACAGCAGTGGTAGTCGGATTACGGGAGCGACCGCCCTCGTGGCCACACGCTGGACCTCTGAGAGCTCAGTGCAGTGCAGGTCGGCTGTGGGCATGTCGCTGGTGCTCCGCGCTCTCGCGTGCGTGACAGTGGGAAGGCAAGTCGGGACCCTCACCTCGGTCTGGAGCGTTCCCACCGTCTTGCTGAGCAGCCTGGTTCGCGTGAACGGCCCTGCGACTGGAGCGTCTAGCGTGACCTTACTCGGAAGCTCTTTCGGGCGCAGCAGCTCGTCCAGCGTCAGCTCTAGGCTTGCAGGAAGCAGCACCGGTGTCACAGTGTGGGTTTCGGACAGCACGTTGCGGTGCAGTCCATTGCTTGGCACGTCTGGATGTTGCTCGGTGGCAATGACTTTGACGCGGTTCCAGAGCACACTGACCCTTGGATTCACGTCGGAGCCGGCGAGTTCGACAGGCTTCCCAAGGAGCAACCATGGTACAACAGGCGCCGCAAGTGTGACCGTGCTCGGCCAGGCCGTGGGTCTGGTGGAGCACAGCGTGCGAACCAGGCTGGGCAACAGCGCGTGGGACACAACCCGGTGGGTGTCGGACACCTGCGTTCGCGGGAGGCACGCGCACGGTGTCGGGGGACTCATGTCATTGGGTTTGACGACGGGGCAGCAGGCTGGAACCGCGACCCAGTGGTGGACCCACGATGGGCCGGTGGTGAGCAGCAGCGTGAGAACGAACGGACCTGGGACGGGGGCGGCGAGCGTGACGGTGGTGGGGTCGAGAGTGACGGGGTCGAGCTGGAGCGGTGTGGCTGGGGTGGGGAGGAGTGCGTGGGCCGTGACCTCGTGGGTGTCTGAGAGCTGTGTGCGGTGCCGGCCGAGTGCGGGTGTGGGAGCGGGTCGCGACCTTGTGCTAACGCTGGGGCGAGTGCGGGGGAGCGTGACGCTGGTGTTTAGCTCTGAGGCTGCGGGCAGCTCTGTGGCCTTGTCCAACGGGCCGACGACGGGCGGGGTGAGCGTGACGGTGCTGGGCTGCAGCGTGGGCCTGGCTGATTCCAGCGGGGGTCTCCGYCTGAGGTCCAGCGGGGGCGAGTCGACGGTGTGGACGAGCGAGAGCAGCGTGCGGGGCCGAGTTGCTGCGGGGGTGCGYGCGCAGCTTTGTGTGGCGGGGACGCTGGTGATGCTTCGCACGAGTGTGACGCTGGGCTGGAGTTTTGCGCAGCCTGCGCTGAGCTCTCGCGTTGTCTCGAACGGGCCCTCGACTGGGGCGTTGAGTGTGACCGTTGTGGGGAGCAACGTGGGTGGTCTGGACTACAGCAGTCGAGGAGGAGTGGGTGGCACTCGCTGCGAGGCGACGGTCTGGAGGTCTGAGAGTGCACTCAGGTGTAAAGCGATCCAGGGTCTCATAATCAGCTGTGCCTTTGTCGGGAGTGTTGCGCAGTTTCAGCTCCGGCCGCAGCACGGCACACTCTTGTCTGCCTTGAGCTACCCGGCCGGTAGGGGAAGCTCTCTGTTGAGGACCAACGCCCCAGGGACCGCCGGAGCTAGTGTGACGGTGATTGGTGTCAGCTTTGCCTGGTGGGACTACTCTCTGCGCTCTCGTCTGGGCTCCACTGCCGCCGATGCGACAACTTGGCTATCTGACACCTCGCTGCCTGCCAAGCCCGGGTCGGGTCATGGACGGTCTGTATCGGTGAGCGTGTCCATCTCTCACCAGATTCGTTCGGTGACTCTTGCTCTGTCGCTTGACGTCACTGTCTTCAGCTCGGTTGTTTCTTCCAACGGACCAGCGTCTGGCGCAGCGAGCGTCACAGTTGTGGGGCTTAACCTCGGTGTTGCCGCTTCTTCCTCCTCCTGTGTGCGTCTTGGAAGGTCTGCTGTTGCGCCTACGCTTTGGCGGTCAGATAGCAGTGTTGGATGTAAGCCCAGCTTGAGCGGCCCCGGCTCTCTCTCGTTGATTGCAACGGCGTCGCTGCATGTGAGCACGACGTCCAAGGTTTGGACACACGACGGTCCCGGACCAAGCAGCGCGCATCGTACCAACGGACCCTCCACCGGCTGCGTGAGTGTGACATTGGTTGGCTCGCGGCTTGGCCGCGCCTCGCACTCTGCTTGGTCCAGGTTTGGCAGGAGTGGGTGCAAGACCACTGTGTGGGTGTCAGACAGCTCAGTTGTCTGCAAGCTTGGAATGGCCTTGCGGCAGTTCTGCGTGACCTCTTTGACCCTCGGGCTCCATTTCGGCTCGGCCTCCGCGGCCTTCAGCTCTGAGCAGCCATGGCCGAGTGGCGCGGTGCGCACTAACGTAGCCGCGACTGCAGGTCTGAGTGTGACCGTTGTCGGGAGGAACCTGGGCCGTTTCGCCTCCACTGCCCGTGGCCGTCTTCCTGGCAGTGCGCTCACGGCGACGTCTTGGGGATCCGAGAGCTCCGTCCAGTGCAAAACCGGCGTGGGCGTGTGGCGTTCGTGGCGCGCAGTGGCGTGCCTGACTCTCGGGCAGCAGGTCGGCACTGTGACAGCAGCGTGGAGCGCTTCGGCAGCCATTGTGAGCAGCGTTGTGCAAACCAACAGGCCTGGGACAGGCGCATCGGTCGTTACTGTGCTTGGAATTGACCTCGCGACTGTGTCTGGCAGCGCCCGAGTCGGCTGCAGCAGCGGAGAGACGTCTCGCTGGATGTCGCAGACCTCGCTCACCACCAAGTCGACTCAGTCCTCGCGCGGCCTCGGCTCTCTGACCGTGTCCATCTCGCCACAACGCGCGAGCTCCGGCCTCCTCCTGGTCACCACCGACGCCCCTCGCCTGAGCGCGGCCACCCGCACCAACCTGCCGACCACAGGGGCCGCCGCGGTTACTCTCCTCGGCAGTAACCTGGGGGGGACCTTCAGTGCTGCTGCGCACCTCGGGCTGACAAGTTCTGAACGTCTCGGTTGGACGTCAGCAACGAGCCTCACGCTCAAGTCCGCTGTGTCCAGAGTGCATGTTTTCTGCTCGTGTGCAGTCACTCTGTCGTTCATGGGGACACTGACTCTGGGTTGGTCCTACAACGCTCCGGCTCTGAGCTCTGCGTCCCCTAGCAACAGTGCCACCACGGGGTCGGCGTCTGTCACCGTTGTTGGGTCAGACCTTCGACAATTCAGCGCCAGTGTTCGTGTCCATGGCAGTGCAGCGCCCTCCTCGAGGTGGCTGTCACACACCAACCTGCTCTGCAAAAGCGCTTCAGCCATTGGAGCGGCGCTTCCCATCACGATCACGTCCTCCGCGCTGTTGCACACAGTGCACTCCGCGTTTTCCATGTCCCGTGTCGCCCCTGCCGGCGTCGTGCCCGCCAACGCGCCCTCCTCCGGCGCGTGCAGCGTCACCGTCCTTGCAGCCTCGGCCTTCCCCTCCGACGCCTCTGGTCTCCCTCGCCTCGGACGGTCGTCGGCTGAGGCGTCCTTTTGGGTGTCGGAGTCCTCTGTGGCGTGCAAGCCGCCGGTTGGCAACGGCCGCGCTGTGACGGTGTGCACCACCGTCCTCCTCCGCGCCTCCTCCGCGACGCAGGCTTTCAGCTACCTCATGCACCAGCTGGAGAGCGCGATCACCGCCAACCAACCCTCCACAGGCGCCGCCACTGTCACCGTAGTGGGCCTCTCCTTCGGCACTGTGGCCAAGTCGTTCCTTGCCTGCCTCGGCGGGAGTGCGGCCGCGGCCACAGTGTGGTTTGGAGACTCCTCCCTCCACACCAAGTCCTGCCAAGGGTTTCCACCCCAGGCAAAGCCTGTCGCTGTCACCTCCGCGCAGCACCTGTCCAGCGCGCTCAGCAGCCTGAGTTACATGGAGGTGTTCCAACCGTCGTCCAGCCTTGCTCCCCGCGGTCCGAGCACTGGCGCCACCAGCGTGACGGTGTTTGGGCGCAGTGCAGGGCCCGTTGCCATGTCGCTGCGGGTCCACGTCAGCGAGACCGCGTGCATGACTACCCTCTGGCGCTCGGAAACCTCGATTCGATGCAAGCTCATGCGCACTCCTGTGTCCTACCCCTCTCTGTCGGTCACGCAGCTCCACGGTCAGACCTCGCTAACGAGTTCATTCTCGACCGACCAGGCGTCGCAGGTGCTGATCTACTTCGGCGACGTTCGCGCGGCGACGGGCGCCAACTCTGTGACCCTCCTCGGCGCCAACTTCTTCCGCAAGGACCCGAGCGCCGGTGTCAGGGCCGGCGCCAGTGCACACGAGCGCACGAGCTGGATGACAGACACGGGGCTCTGCTCAAAACTCTGTGCCGGAGCAGGCAGAGAGCTGACAGTGGCCGCGACGACCAAGCGCTACTTTTCGACCAGGCTGGCGCTGTTCTCTTATTCGATGCCGTCCACGAGATTCATGGTTCGCTCCAATGCGCCTGCGACAGGGGCAACATCCGTGACCGTGGTTGCCTGGAGTGTCGGCGTGTACGAGCGCAGCAGCCTCCCTCGCCTTGGCGCATCGGCGCCGGTGGCTGCTGTGTGGACCTCCGAGAGCTCCATGATGGTCAAGGCTGCGGCGGGAGTCGGCAGCTCGCAGCCCACCTCCGTGACCACAGCCCTGCACTATGGCTCGGCATCCAGCGCTTGGACCCACGACGCCTCCAACAATCAGATTTCCCGACCTACTTTGCCCACCTCTGGGTCTGCGAGTGTCACAGTACTTGGATCGAACTTTGCTGGCAGTGACGTCACAACCCGCAGTCGCATTGCCTGCAGTGCGGTCGAGGGAACTGCCTGGCGGTCAGACTCTGCCCTCACGTGCCGCGGGCCCTCGGGGTCTGGCCCGCACCTTTCAATCAGCACCAGCACAGGGTTTCTTTTCCGCACCGGCGTCAGTCTTGCCACCTTTGACGGCCCAGCGCCTGCGTACGCTCGATCGACCAACGGTCCTTCAACGGGCAGCGCTAGTGTCACAGTGATAGGGAGCGGAGCCATTGCTAGCGGCCGCTGCAAGCTTGCTGGGTCCGCCCTCTGCGCGACAGCTTGGCTGTCAGACTCGGCTGTCGTGGCAAAGGGCGTGCAGGGGTCGAGTGTCCTGCGCTACGTCGCGGTGTCGTCGCGTCTTCTGGCCGGCACCCTCTCTGCCGCGTGCTCCTACGGCCACCAGTCACCGAGCGGGCTGACGCTGTCGAACACGCCGCAGACAGGCGCCGTGTACGTCACAGTGGTGGGGCGTGGACTTGCCGGCCGCGAACTTTCTCACCGCGTGTCGGCAGCTGGCTCCAGCTCGCAGCGAACAATGTGGTCCGCAGATTCGTCGGTGTCCTGCAAGTCTGCGCGGGGAGTGGCGCGCCTTGCCTTGCTTGCTCTCAGTGTCCATCACCTGGTCTCCACCGCCAGCCAGGTTTGGACGCAAGATGACCCATCGCTGAGCACGCTGGTGTCCACGAACTCGGCGAGGACTGGGGCAGTTAGCGTCACGGTGGTCGGGTCTGCGCTGGCGCACCACGGCACCTGCGGGCAGCTGCGCGTT